>JAWZYT010000290.1:0-22500 GCA_034508575.1 Petrolisthes manimaculis | reverse complement strand
ATGAACGAAAACGGAGGTGGATTTGACTCTTAGAAAGTGTAGATGCAACAACCTTCACAGTTTATAAGAGTAACACTACAATGATTTGGCCTTCGTTTTCGTTTGTCAAAAGAGGACAACCCGCTGGAGCTCAGTTTTATCTAAAGATGGACTATTTTATTGTTTAACTTATGATTCACTCAGCGCTGCGGCGAACGAAACCGAATCCGGAACGGTCGATTTCGTCGAAGTTGCGCTTGTAGAGGTTGGCGAGGTCCCTGGGTCCATACTCTCTCTTCACGAACCCAAAGCCGGAACGGTCAATCTCGTCAAAGTTACGCTTCTGGGGGTAAGCATCTCTGTCACGCTTGTGGAACCCAAAGCCGGAACGGTCGATCTCATCAAAGTTGCGCTTGTAGAACCCGAACCCAGAGCGATCAATTTCGTCGAAGTTCCTCTTGGCGAAACCGAACCCAGAGCGGTCGATCTCATCGAAGTTCCGCTTGTGGAATCCGAAGCCAGAACGGTCGATCTCATCAAAGTTACGCTTGTTGAACCCGAGGAAACCAGAGCGGTCAATCTCATCGAAGTTACGTTTGCTGTGTCCGAAGCCAGTCCTGAGGGTTAAAGGTTAGTAGTTAGTAATGCTAAAGGTTAGTAGTTATAGTAATGCTAAAGGTTAGTAGTTATAGTAATGCTAAAGGTTAGTAATTATAGTAATGCTAAGGGTTAGTAGTTAGTAATGCTAAGGGTTAGTAGTTAGTAATGCTAAAGATAATTAATTAGTAATGCTAAGGCTTAGAAATGTACTACTATTCTGCTAAACATTCGCTAAACTACTAACATTTCCAACCACCATAGGCACTGTTGCCAGTAGCACATAAGACTACAGGAAATATTAAAGTACAGCCAATTTCCCTTGCATAATATTCCAAGAAAAGGACAAGTAACGCCAACTGTCACATTTGGTGAACAACCATAAACACTGAGTATTTTGTATTTGTGCCACAAGAGGTCAGGTTAATTTCTTGACAAATGTTGAAGTTTTCATGACCCATTGATAATGATGATGAAGCAATATCTTATCAAAAATTTCCTATAGATCCATCCTCAGGTGATGAAAAGTAAATCAATACTCAACAACAAGCTAAGTGACTGATTACACGGACCTCTGGTGGCAACGGATATAACTTCATGTTGGTTATACGTAATGATAACAAGTTACTAAACAATGGAATACTGTTTTAAATTTTGTAATGTTTAATATTGGAATAAAATATTATTAAGGACTACTAGATTATGGATAGTGTTGGCCTTGAAATTAGTTTTTGTTTTATAAATATTAATGAAGGGCAAACAATAGTGGTTAGTAACTACTGGATAAATCCTACATATAATATTAATAACAGAATATATTAGGTATTATTTGAAGCGACAATAATGGTTAGTAACTACTGAGTAAAACTTACATAATATCACCAGCTAAAACAACACTAGTCTACATTACCACCCATCCATAACCACCCTTCCCACTTTAACATCTACCACAACAAACCCAACCCACCACAACACAACTACCACCTACACCACTATTTCCACAACTCTACCATAACAAACCCAACACAACACAACAACCACCATCCCACACACACACACACACACACACACACCAAGTAGTATAACCATCACGTCTGGCTGGCAACATATAAGAGGTATGTACCTGACTAAGAGGTGGGAAACGTACCTGTCACTTCCACTCCCCTTCAACCATCACCTCACATCAACTAAATTCGTGGTGTCGCCTATTTTGGGACCTGCTGAATAGGTTCCCTTCCACTGCCCTCCCCAACTGTCTGTCTGGCTGTCTGTCAAATTCCCTGTTTGTCTGTTTATGAGCTTTCTTCATTATTCTCCCTCTTCTCACATAATATTTACTGTCAGTCAAACCTCATCTCTGCCTCTGTCTCTCTAGTCAAAAACTCACTTCTTGTGTAAATTGGATCCTAATCCATTCCATGCAATTACCACCTGCCGGCGGTTCCCATCTCTCTCTCAATGTCTCTCTGTCTCTCTCTCTCTCTCTCTCTCTCTCTCTCTCTCTCTCTCTCTCTCTCTCTCTCTCTCTCTCTCTCCTATGACTTTACCTTCCTGCTAAATGGCCATCCCTCATATTGTCACTTCTAGTCACCAGCAGCAGTATTAATAACATAGATAACATATAACCAAATTCAGGATCTTTACTTCAACAAACAAACAATCACCACCATTAGGCTATGCCACAACAAAAACATTAAGGTAAGTAAGGTTGTACTACAACTACAACTAACTACACGATGACCTTAACATTACACCAATAATACATGAATGCGACATGCAACACTACAACAACAATAACAACACAACTATACTACAACACTATAACAACATAACACAACAGGACTGGAACAACACTACAACACAACAATAGCACAGTGGATGTTATAACGTGGTGGACTGTGAACTAAAATGGATGTCAGATTGAGTCCACTTTACACTTTTGTTTTCTTTTTTTTTTTTTTTTCCGAGGTGATTAGAGTAGGTATTTATAAAACATCCCAGAGTTGTACTGCGGCCCAAATGGATGTCAGACTGAGTCCACGTTACAATTTTATTTTCTATTTTTATTTTTGTTTTCGAGGTGATTATAGATGGCATTTATAAAACATCCCAGAGTTGTACCCAAGGAAAAGGGAAAAAACTCTCTAGCAGGATCGGTCTGATAGTTGTGCTTATGAAGGCCTGGGAATAAACCATCTATTTTTCAGTATCCATTGCATGAAGTATTAAAATGTTTCACACGAGAATTTCACCATATTTTTTTTTTACCTTGCATGTGTACTATTGGTCACAAGAATTCATACACACACTGTTGTTTTCGAGGGTTTATAACATGTACAAAATGTAAGACTACGTAACTGCAATTCAACATTATTATTAGGTATGTTGTGTTGCAATAACTGAGTCACTTGATAGACCATTCATTGCAGATATTACCTCTGTTTCCGTATAGCCTGTGTAAGAATTCTTGTGACTAACTGTACTTGTTCGTAAGTTTGTATTAAGTGTTTCAGGATCATTTCGAAGCAGCGGGGGATTTTCCTACTCGTGATGTTTGAGCCAATTTTATGACTTTGAAGTAGTTTTGGGTCCTTTATCCTTGTCATGAACAGCCTATACGTTTACGAACTATTTTTTAGCTTGGGAGGGATCATGTGTGATAAATATTGGGCCCTGATTGTTCTCACTGTTCTTCAAAGTATCCTGACGACACCGACGCGTCAAAAAATATCTCCTACCATATTCAAAGATGCACTCTTCAAATATCGTGGCGTATATAAACAAGGTATCGTCATCTATTGTGGCAGAAAAGAAGCAACCACAACTGATAAAGGTCCACTGTCTCCATCTACCGAGATATGTGATTTACTCAATACCTTGAAGCTTCACTCGCAAGCGTCACACACAGATTGACATTCAAGCATACATGCAGAAATACAAACACACACACACACACACAAACGCATTACAACACCGCTGTGAGACAATAACACTTCTAGCCTACGTGAGGTGACCAAACGACTAGCACACTGGACTCGTAACTTAGAGGACGAATGATAGAATCCCTTTAAAATAAGGGCTGAGATTATGTAGTGTTCCTCAGAGTTACAGGGGCTAATCATAAGACAACCAAGCGACGTATAACACCTTCACTTGTATACCAACAGCCACAGTAATCAACATTTTCCCACACCTTCCCTTTAAATATGGTCGACTGATGTGTGTCTGTACAAAAGTAATGACCATCATAAAACAATAACCGTACAATAACATTAAAACAAACACATGCATAAACTGTAGGTACTCACGTGAAGGAGTCGAAGCGTTTCTCTGCAGCGTGAGCATCTGCAAAGGAAGAAAATATACTTGAATAAACAAGACTGAGAAAAGTATAAAACTAAGAGTCTTTTTATACACTGCATTAAATATACTAGAGTTGGGAGAGTATAGAGTGGTGGTGGTTGTAGGCAAGGGGTGATATGGTGTATAAAAGATCTTTCCCTCAATCACACACAACATTGTAACTGGTGAACTGGATATTGTCTTTCGAACCACAGAGAAATCATTCACATATTGTATAGTTGGCTGAGGGAAAGAACTTGTCTACACTATAGTATGATATTTATAGTAAAGCATTTGATAAGACAAGGCATGGTAGGTAGGGAAAGGTAAGGTTAGTGTTAGGATTCATTGAAATTGTCACGCGAACGTATAAACTAATATTAGAACACAGCAAATGACAGACAAACCCAAACATCAAGTGAAAAGATGGCCAGTAGGTTAGCCGTAACTCCAGTCAAACTCATTTCAAACTTTCCTAAAAAAAATGACCTCCGTGCCATTTCCAAGTTTACAAGCAGTTTATTTACTTCTATTTTTTCTGTGTTTCAGCATGAGGGCTTAACGTCGGAAGGAGTAGGGCCAATGGGAGGAATACTGTGCTTTCTTTTCTTCTCCAATAAAAACAGAGAGAGAGAGAGAGAGAGAGAGGAGAGAGAGAGAGAGAGAGAGAGAGAGAGAGAGAGAGAGAGAAAAAAGAAAGAGAGAGAAAGAGAGAGAAAGAGAGAGAGAAAGAGAGAGAAAGAGAGAGAAAGAGAGAGAGAGAGAGAGAGAGAGAGAGAGAGAGAGAGAGAGAGAGTGAGGAGTGAGTGTGTGTGTGTGTGTGTGTGTGTGTGGAGGCAACACAATTCTCTTCCCTCGCCTCCGGTATTCTCACATTCATTAACTGTCTACTTCTTTTTAATAAAACACGGTGTCATCATTACACTTTTCATAAAAATAGTAAAACGGAACTTAATTTTACAGGCTAAATTAAACTATTACATTTTTCCATCGTCATTACTTTGAAGGCAGCGATTAACTTTTTTTTTCTTTTTTTTACAGAATATTATGTAACTGTGTGACGCAGTGCTTTCAGACTAACAAAGTTCCGGCACAGTGTCCAGGGGATATAATATTATGCCAAGTATTGCCTCACTCCTCATACAAATTATTCACTTTTCTGCGACACCTTTAGCCTACCGAACTCATTTCATTTCTACGTCAAGCCGAGGTGTGTTGCTTCTTTCGTCCTCTGGTAAAAGTAAGATTTCCTCCCTTCTTTAACTCTGGCTCTATCTCACAGAAAACAAAGTACTTTCCCCCTCTTCTCTCACTCTCTCTCTCTCTCTCTCTCTCTCTCTCTCTCTCTCTCTCTCTCTCTCTCTCTCTCTCTCTCTCTCTCTCTCTCTCTCTCTCTCTCTCTCTCTCTCATATGGCCTCTTCTCCCTTTCAATATGAAGAGGGCAGATGGAGGGGTAGAAAAGATGAGAAATGTGTAGAGTGAGAAAGAATAAAATTTGTTTAACCTTCCGTGAGGAACTGAAAGTGTATTAAAAATATATGAAAGAAATTCCAAACTGAAGGAAAAATCTAGATGGAGAACGAAGCGGTGAAAAGATTGAACATAAAAATGAACGGATTCGAAGAAAAACTAACAGGAAAATATTATAAAAAGCGAAAAGTGAGAGTAAAAAGATAACGCCAATATAAGAGAACGAAATGGAACACGGGTAATAAAATACATGAAAATATTAGAGAAAAACAAGGTAAAATATAGACGGTGCCAATTAGGTACAGAAAAATGAATGTATGAAGTAATAGAAAATATATATATATACAGCGACGGATTACCCAAAGAAATGAAAAGAACCTCGAAATTAAGGATGTGCCAAGGCTAATGAGCACGAAATAAAGGAATACTCGAAAATTACTAAAAAAAAAAATCCAAATTACAAAATGAGAAGAGGGAAAATGTGATGGGAAGATAAATGAAAATGGTAGGAAAAAAAGTAAGGAAAAGGAAGAAAGTAATGAATGAATGAATGAGTGAGTGAGGAGGAAGTGGAGAAAATGAGAAAGAAATGGTGTTAGGGTACATAGATAGAAAAGGCAACAAAAAGGAAGAAAATAGAAAGGAGTGAAGGAAATTGGGGGACTAGAAAATAGAGAGGGGCGATGAGGAGAGGGATTAAGGAGAAAAAAAGAGTTGAAGGGATATGAAAGAAACTGAGAAGAGGAGGAGGAGAGAAAAAGAGGGTGAAGAGAAAGGAAGGCAAAGGAAGAATAAGGAGGAGAAGAGGAAGGAGGAAAAAAGGAAGGAGGAGAAGAGGAAGGAGGACAATCTGACTTTGGCTTCCTTTTCTGAAACTGGGGCACATTGAAATTCTAACCCCTGCCTCAATGTCGTCTCTTCCTCCTCCTCATCCCTCCTCTCCTCCTCCTCCTACCTTGCCTCATCTTTCCTTCCTCTTTGCCTAACGTTATCCCGTCTCTCTCTCCTCCTCCTCCTCCTTTCTTCAACCTCTTCCTATACTCCTCTGTTATTGATTCTCCTCCTTCCCATACATAAATACAAAAAGGAATGGTAGATAAGAAAGGAAAATAGGAAGGAGATAATTTTAGAATGAAAAAAAAAAACATAGGAAGGACAGAAGCAGAACAAAATGGAAAGCAGACATATAGAAAAAAAAAGAGGCCAGAATAATAAGTAAAACAACAAACGAAAGGACAAAAAAAAAAAGAGGAAACAACTAAAAAAAAAGTAATGAGCACAAAAATAATAAAAAAAAACTGTAACAGGAGCAGCACAAGCAAAGAAAGTAAACTGGTAATAAAAGAGAGTGTGAAGGACAGTGAGGGAGAAGGTAAGTGAGGGAGAGGGTAAGTGAGGTGAGAGTGAAGGACAGGAAAATGAGGACGTCAAGTCAAGGAAGTAGTAGGAAGAAGTTGCTGACATACAGACAAACTTGAAGCAACAAACTGACTGCAACATTCATTTCAAACACCTGACCAATGTGTGTGTGTGCGTGTGCGTGTGCGTGTGAAGAGAGAGAGAGAGAGAGAGAGAGAGAGAGAGAGAGAGAGAGAGAGAGAGAGAGAACATGTCGACTATGAAAACAGAGACACTCCTCAGAAAAACACCGTGTTGACGACTTTCACTTCTACACACACACACACACACACACACTCTCTCTACTACAGAATAACCACATACATACAATGAGCAGTGGACGAGTGGGACAAGCTTCCAAGAGAGGAAATAAATGCAAAAACATTGAATATCTTTAAAAATAGGTTGGACAGATATATGGTCTCTAAGTGATGGTGTAAATCAGGAGCTGCCAAGAAGTGGACCAACAGACCTTATGCAGTTTCCTAAATTTGTATATTATTTATTATTAGTGTGTGGAAATACACCTCATACTGATACTTTAGATTTACAAATATTACAAAATTATAGTATATACAGTCACTTTCCAGCAATCATTACACATTGTAACGTTCAGTCAATCAATGTTAGTGTATATACATATTTACGAATTTTTATTGTATACAGATACATATGATTTCTAAAGTGTTTATTGCCAATAGAGGATATGAGTTTTGTTGTGAAAATGAAGACGAAGTAAACTGATGATGGCATGAACCGACTTATTTCTTAACCTAATGAAAACATAATAGTTATTCACTTTAATTTTAAGAATATTGTTTGAAGAAATGTAAAAGTCGTCAAACGTTTATATTTATTTATAGGCTACACACACACACACACACACACACACACACACCTGGAGTAATCACCGAGACACAAAACACACTCACCTTTAAAATATGCATACAGCCTAAACGATAAAATGAAGCACTCATTTCCCCCAGACTTCTTACATCCCAGGGGAACTGTATATTCAGCTCTCTCTCTCTCTCTCTCTCTCTCTCTCTCTTCTCTCTCTCTCTCTCTCTCTCTCTCTCTCTCTCTCTCTCTTTTTTTTTTTATTCCACTCTGCCTTCTTATCTTCTTTCGTTTCCTACTTCCTCTCGTGTTTCGTCATTTATTAATTCGCTGTTCTGCTTCTGTTCTTTTAATTTCCTTTTCGCTCTGTATACTAAAAGTTTATATCATGCTGCTTCTAATAAATATTCTAATATTTATTTTGTATTATTATTATTATTATTATTATTATTATTATTATTATTATTATTATTATTATTATTATTATTATTATTATTTCATTCCTTCTCTACCATTCCTTCTCTACAAAGTTTCTACTAATGCTGAAATTTCTAGCAACTTTTTCCATTTGCCTTTGATTTTTTTCACTTTCTTCGTCATTATGATCATCACCGACGCTAAAAGTCTGTTTGTCACTCAACCTTTGTCTTCTTCCTTGGCTAATATTGGTCTCGACTTTCACTTCAAGGGAGGAGTGTTTGCTGCTCTCTCTCTCTCTCTCTCTCTCTCTCTCTCTCTCTCTCTCTCTCTCTCTATGCCTACATTAATTAGTGTGGTAAGGGAGGAAAAATGGAGGAGTGAAAGGGCGTGGAATAAAAGAGAAGAGAAGCATTATGAAGCAGATGAAAATATCGTGTGCATGACAAACCATGAAGCCATTGTTACAGGCGAGGCGAGGCTATAGAGTTGTTGTTGTTGTTGGGAGGGGGGGGGGGTAGTGAGGTAGGCAGGAGGAGAGAGTTCGCAGGGTGTGATGACGGTGATGTTGGTAGTGGTGGTGGTGATAGGAAGGGTGGAGTATGCAAGGTTGTTGGGTGTGGTGGTGGTGGTGGTGGTGGTGGTGACCGGTTAGAGAATAGAGGATTGATTGGTATAAAAAAAATGGTATGGTGCGTGGAGCGTTTGACATGTCAAGCTATTTATAGGCCTCCTTTTGGTTGTCAACAAAAGAAGTGGCAACACAGCGGAAATTCCTAGCGGATTAGTGACCCAGCCAGACCGGCCTTAACCTGTGAGTTTGACTATAGTGATGGTGGCTGGGTAGAGGATAGACTTGGTGTAATGGTTATAAAGTATGAAGGATTAAAAAAGGTAAACTGAAGTAAAGTAGGAAGGATGGAAAAAAGTAGGGTAGATGTTTTACTTTTGGTGGTGGAGGTTTGATTTATGTGAAGGGAAGGCAGCGTCTTTCTTTACATCAGTTTTAATAATCTATGACGATGGCGGAAAACTATATAAAATTACAGCCATTATGTAACCAAGATAAAATTTACAGGGAAGACAATACTTGCACAAAAGATAGCAAAAAATATAAAGGATGTCACTGAGCACCAGAAAAATATATACAATATCCAAAGAGACAGGATAAAAAAAACCCGCAGGAAAGAAAACGGAAGAAGCAACACAACAGGACAGAAAATAAATCATAAAATATTCACGCGAAGTGAAATTAAAGTCTAGGGACAGAAAAAACAAAAACAAGATGAAGTACATAAAAAAACAACGAAGTGAATGCCACAAGGAAAAGTAAACAATAACCCAGTACAAGGACAAGAATGGGAAAGAATGCCAGTGACTTGAATGGCTGGTGAGGACAAACATAGATGGGTATGAGGTGGAGGTGAGGAGGGGAGGAAGTATAGGGGAGGAAGGTACACCAAGACTCCCCATGTCGTGTTATTAGAGGAGGCGGGTAAACAAGGAGGTCCTCGCGTGTTGTGGTAAGACCTGCCCGTCCCAGTGAGGCAGTGTTACCAGTTTTCTTAAGGTATGGGGGGCTGGTGTTTAGTACTATTTACCCTTAATGCCATCATCCTGCTGAAAAGGTTTGCCTATGATGCGAACTAAATTGGAAAGTACAGGACTGGCTTGGTCCACTAAAAACAAATTAGTCCATTTTGGGAGGTTGTTTGTGAAGATGGGGAGAAACTGTGTCTTTACTTCATTACAAAAAATCGGGGATCACAGCACGATTTAATACGGTCTCACACTGGAAAACAAACTGACATCAAACCTGGAGGATACTGGAGGGACAAAGGTCTGACTGACTAAGAGTTCACCAAGTTGCCCCACACTCCTTCCCTTGTACCGACGACACACCGGCTCCAGCAGTGTCCTGAGTAACTTTGGGGATAATGTCACCCGGGAGCACGACAACCGCCTCCGTAACCCACTTATTAGAACCTGCAAATTACCGACAACGGGATGGGGTGCGTGGCCGAGGTCAGGTGAGTTGCATGAAGGGGACATATCGTAAACCTTTGAGTGCCTTAATTTGAGATATACACTATAGTTCCCTCTATATTTCTTTATCTGAGCTCCATGTGTGTATCCCAGTACGAGTCTTTTATACACAAAATAAAAGAAATATACTTTTGTCGGCAATTTGTTATATTTAGTTTCCCGAGCTTCTGTTTTTCTTTCATCGCGTAAACTGATAAAAAGAGAAAAGAAATCTTACTCCATTACTTCTTTATTTACTTCTCTCTCGTTTCTGCTTGCATTTTATTTATATTTATGGAAGCGAAAAAACGAAGCATCCAAAATTATATCTTTTTCGTTATTTGCTTCTGACAAATTTATTGTCCTCACCCCAATGGTTAATGTGCTGCATACTTCTCTGATAATATTTATATGCATTCGTAAACCAATGCTAGAATTTCATATTTGCAAAAAAAGTTAACATTTTTATACATGTGTTTGGTGTGCCAGCAGATGCAATGATGCTTAAATAATTATAACATACTAATTAAGGGATAATTTTAACGTTACAAAAGAACAATAATTATACAAGAAAATAAGTTGCAATGGAGCGCAGAGGACAGAAACTTGCATAGTGAAGGTCTCATACATTCAACCCGAGATATGGCCATAACAGAAGTGTAATATGTTGACTGAAAACGTCTCGGCAATCATCTGGATGGATGGATGGATGCGAAGGTTAAGGTCCAGACTCAGATTATAGGTTTAAGGGACAGACACGCATCTCACTCTATTACACGACTACTGTTTCATGTCCTGACTCAGATTATGGGTTTATGGGACAGACACGTATATCACTCTGTTACACGACTACTGTTTCATGTCCTGACTCAGATTATAGGTTTATGGGACAGACACGTATATCACTCTGTTACATGACTATTGTTTCTTGTCCTGAGTTAGATTATAGGTTTTATGTCCGTATACAAGACTTACTTCATCCTGCTAAGAAAGTGACAGTCATGATACCTTATTCTCTTGTACGTCTTATTACTTCAATATATGTCGTGTGAATATATATGATTTTTATTAACACACACACACAAACAAGCAGACGCAGACACACAAACAAGCACACGCAGACACACAAACAAGCACACGCAAACACACACACGCAAACACTGTCCCTGATTGCGAACAAGAAGTCAGGGTGAAAAGAAAGGTAGGCTACTGAAGGATTATTTCTAATACACTGACAACAAAGGTTTGGTACTGTTGTCTCTTTGTTAGATTATCCAGTGCTGCAATAAAGCTCATCACTAATCCTCAGGTGATCTTCTCCTCAACAACAACAACACATGAATTTCTCTTTGGGTTTGCTCCCCTAAATGTGTATGATTGCTTCATTTAATTATCGGAACAGTACGTAAGGCTTCATTCCCATTAACTCATACAATATAATGGAAACTAGCGACCACTACACGGTTCACTTTAAGTCAATTTGTTTTTATCAAACTGGGTAAAGAACTGAGAGGTGTAGTCCATGGAAGTGGTGTGTTTGTTTACGCTACCACTCCGCCACTCTCGTTTGTACACATCCTCGGATATTTCACAGTTTTTACTCTGCCACACTCGCACACAAACTGGCTACACACTTTAACCATTTTTTGCCTTTTACCAATTTCAGGTTTTTCAATACACTTGTGACGAGAATTCTTGTATAGGAAAACTGTAGAGTGGAGTGAGTAAGGTGGGAAACCAGTGCGGGTGTCTGTGTAGGAGTTTTTATGCACAGTCCAGGCCAATAATATGTGAACAGTTTTGATTTCCTTTATAGGTTATTCATTGCAACAGGACTTTTTTTGGTTTAAAATTTTAAACCAAATCAGTCTCAATAAATGCCGATATACATAATTATTATTCCTCAAAGTAAAGCCCAGATCGTACGCAAGGATTAAACTGAAACATATTAAATGATTCCATATGATATTAAATGAAAGCAAGAAGACTTATCAATACAGAACACTTCCATAGCAATCGGTTACAAGTCCCGTCACACTCTTTACAAATGAGAGTAAGTACAATTCTGGCCTTCAGGACTGAGTACACACAGGAGTATCCACGACGTCTCTCTCACCGGCAATCCAATCTAGCACCATCTCTCCTTCATCTCTCACACTTTTACCTTCACTACTTGACAGATGAAAGCCGGGTACCCTTGTTACCTTTCTCTCTCTCTCTCTCTCTCTCTCTCTCTCTCTCTCTCTCACACACACACACACACACACACACACATACACATTAATCCTTTAACCTCCCATCAAATCTCTACACACCCTATTTCTTCCCTATAATTTTATTCCCTATCTCTTCCCTACATTAACTTATCTGCATGTACAAACATCTCTAATGTTTTTATCCCAACTCTCCCTCCCCTCACTTCCACATTAACTATTCCGACGTAGCCCAAAACATAAATATCCAATATGTTTATGGCTAGGAAAACTATTAGGAAAATATACGTGAAAAATTAATACAACTTTCTTGACGTAGGGTGAAGACACGACTTAGCTGCATGTTTATGTTAAGAATGACAACTGTTTGTTAAAATACACAATAAGAGTCTTCCTATTGTATTGCAAACACTGGGGACATTATTTCTCTCTCTTCTCCATACTCTGAGAGGACAGGTTTATTTTCTAAGGTACTTGTGTTTACAATACCTTCCAAATTGCAATGGGCACTTCAATCATTCTATCTCACCAAGAGAGGAAAACCTTCAGGAAATCCGTGTCCTGTCTTAATTAGAACGATTTTTTACCTAAGCTAAATGAAGGATCCATGTACAGTCTCCTCCACTCCCGCTTTCACCAGTTCAGCGTTGCCAAAGTATACACCAGGCATCGTGTGAGCTACCAGTTTCGACTCTCGCATCCGAAACACCTGCCAGTAAGAGTAAGGGCTGATGGCAGGTGTTTCGGAGGCGAGAGTCGGAACTGATAGCTCACACGATGCCGGGTGTATACGTTAGCAACACTGAACTGGTGAAAGCGGGAGTAGAGAAGACTGTGTGTGTGTTATCTTGTATACACACACACACACACAGTCTTTCATCATTACTCATATCAGCCCTTATTTACATAATGAGAGAATGATGAGTAAATATTGCGGCATCAATCAGGCATTTTTTATTGTTACTATTATTATTCCATGTGTATGAAATGAAGGCTAATGATACTCATGAATAATTACCGAGACACGTTGTAGAAAAATCTGACAAAGGAACAGAGATTGGAGGAGGAAAAATGTGGGATAAAGAAGGAAAGAAGGAGACGCAGAGGGAAAAGGAGAGATGGCAAGAAGTAAGGATAAATGGAATGAGTGAAGGAAAGGATAAATGGAGGGAGTGAAGGTTAGGAGAAGAAGAAAATAAATGGTGGAAGGACAGTAGGTACGAAATGTTGATGGGAAGGAGAGGGGAAAAGGTGAGACGAAAGGAAGGTGAGGTAAACATACGAGGGAAATAGATGCAGATGGATAAAGATTGAGGAAAGAAGAAAGGAGTGAGGATTATATTGCAGAAAATGGAAGTTCAGTAATATGATAGGAGAAAAGATGGTAAGAGATTGACATACTGAGAGTAAATAGTAAGACTTATATTTAAAACATGACACTATTAAAGGATTGAATTATTTAAAAAGTAAAGAATAGTGTTCCTTGGTGAAATATATCGTAAGAAATAATATAATATAAATTAACCTTACGCCACTTCCAATAAAGAATCAAATAAACACTCTTGAGGTTCAGAATCATAACCTTTTCCTACAGTTTTTTTTTTTCAATATATACGTGGAATAATCGAGAGTAAACGCAATGTTAATGTCTCATTGTTTGGTGATACAAACTTTGCATTGATGGTCTTGTCTCTCATTCAAACACTATAAAAAAAACATACGTAATTCCATATACATGAAATCACAAACACACACACACACTCACATTTCTAACATACAACCACAGCACAAGCTTAGAAAGCACGCAACACACATCACATGTTTACACTTACACTCTTACACACTTACACACACTTACACACACACACACTTACACACACACACACTTACACACACACACACTTACACACACACACACTTACACACACACACACACACTTACACACACACACACACACTAATGCCAATGGTTTGTATAATGAGTGAAGAAGGTAGTTGTGACTAACCTGGATAGCTTGTCTCCTGCTGGTGGGCAGCGTTAGTCCTGCCTGCCGCTGGATCCTGTTGATAGAAATGAACAGAGTTACACAAATAATATTCACACACACGGTTATAAAGATTTACACAGAGTTAAGAGATACAGACAATCCAAATATTATCACACAGTCAGTCAGCAGCACGAGGTATTAGTGTTAATTACAGTGTCAAGGAATTACAGAGTTAATTATAAGTAAACACGTACAGCCATAGTGGTGGGCCAGGAACGATCACCAGGCCGTCAGGGTCCAAGGAAGGTTGGAGAGCAACTGAACACAGTTTGAAAAAGTGAATCTTCTAAACCGCTCTCAACGTCGAGAATGATTCGGAAAATTCACTTGTTCGAACTCTGTTCAATTGCTCTCCAACACTCCTTGGACCCTGGCCCAGCACTATCAATCATGGCTGTACGTGTGTATATGTTTGCGTGCAAGGGTATGTGGGGAGAGTAATTTGCATTAATGTGTGTGTGTGTGTGTGTGTTGGTGGGTGTGGGTGTGTGTGTAGGCGTGTGTTTGTTTGACGTGAGATTAAGTGCAATGTGTTGGGAGTTGAACATTGTGGGTCGCTTTGTTTTGTTATGCTGTCTCCTACTGTGGCTGAAAATTACTTTTGCTCGATTATGCTTGCTAGTCGTTGAAAGTAATGCAATCCCCCCTGTTGTGTGTGTGTGCAAGTATCTGTTCTAAATAAAACATAAATCCAAGGCTATCAATCATGTTCTCGGGCAAGTCTCTAGTTATCTCGTATAAAATATTAAAGTAATTCCCTTTCCTCTTTATTGCCTGAGAAAAATGTCGATGGTTTAGGTAAAGTCATGGTCTAATGTACTGCAACCTGGTGAATAAAAGCGAGCTATTTGAGTTAATTTTATGAACCAAAATTGCACACACCAACAGCTATAGTTTCGGATCATTTTTCGAAGCCATCTCATTGGAAGGTGTTGCAGTACATTAGACCATGACTTTACCAACGGAAATAACAACACCGCACTCACTATGAATATACCGCCAGGAATAGAAAAAGTGTGAATAATTATTAATTCAGATATTTCTCAAATATACATAGAATAATCAGTCATTAATATTGACAAGAAGACACAAATTAAAATAAAACTCTGAATGGTTAACAGGTTTCAAAGCTGTAGAGTGAGCAATGTGTAGGTGTATTGATTGGACCTCATTGTGTCTACTTAAACCAATTCGTCATAAACTGTAACATATAATAGAGTCCGTAACTCCTTCACCTCGACATAACGGATTCACCAGGGTAATAAAAGTAGAAAACAGAAACACACGAGACATATTGACACAACACACAAACAACCGGAGAGTGTGTGTGTGTGAATGAGGGTGGCAGCGTGGGATGGATTCATGCCTAAAGAGATAAAAACCAACCAACCATCTGGAAGGGAATGTGTGAATGGCGAGGCAACCGTGACCTGAAGTGGTGCGGGGAACAAAAAACGGTGAGCTAACAGAAAAATAAGAAAAAAATGTTACCCGTGAATATTTTGGTCGACTGGAGCCATTTGCGACCACAAAGAAAATGGATAAAATGGGGGAAAGAATTTGAAAAGAGGTTCCTCCAATGCCGAGGTTCAATATGAGATACCCTAGATTCTCCTTCGCTTTGTATCTCTTGTTGGTGTTTCCCTTCGGTCGGTCAGTCAGTGAGTCAGTCGGTTATACATGGTTATTCAACATCATATTCATATTCAGACAAACACTGAAGAGTTTATACAGTACACACATCAAAGTTATACCAGTTATATTATCCCGTATACACAGTTGTTTTATTAGTTCTGAGTTTTCTATACTATTAATCAAATCTTCGGAAAGGAGAGGCTCGGGTCGATTACCACAAGTTCCCTTTTTTTTATATACAGTATAACCTTATCACCACCCATTATAATATATCAGTTCCTCAGCATCATGTGTATCCTCCCACACTTTCAAATCCACATCTTTCTTCTCTACGTCACCACTAAAACTTTTTATTTCTATCTCTCATCACCATTCTTTCCCTCTATCCCTTGTCCACAGAAGCCTCATCCTAAACTCCCACTGCCTGCCCTTCATCCGTATGGAACATCTATCCCCTTACATCCCTCTCCACCTGTCCCTTCTTTCCATCACCACTTGGTCTCGAGGGACAGAGAGCTCTTATACCTTCATAGTTTCCTTCCTTTCTCCCTTATTCCCTCCTGAAGCCTTCTTATCTCTCTCTCTCTCTCTCTCTCTCTCTCTCTCTCTCTCTCTCTCTCTCTCTCTCTCTCTCTCTCTCTCTCTCTCTCTCCTCTCCCTCTCTCTCTCTCTCTCTCTCCTTCATCGTCATCTTTGTCCTTCCGTCTGTCTTCCCGCTTCCCTCCTTCCCTATAGACCAACCCATATGAATAGTATATGAAGCAACATTCCACAACACAAGAAAAAACTACAGATCTTTGTGTCTGAGGAAAACAAATGTTCAAAGCTCTCTTTCAAATGTTATCATATAAAGTAGTTTTACCGGCTGTATATGGGATTAATATTAAAGTTTTCTTCCGTTTACAGACACAGACTGATCAGGGGTTCAAATACCTCAGCCACTCAACACTTAAATGCCAATTACTTTAACTAATTAAAGGTGTAGTACAGTGTTGGTAAATCTGGATCAAGTGATTCCTCCAAACTATTTCAAGCAACAGACAGCCAATATTGTTATTCATCTGATCTTGTTTCCTGGCATACTATGGAGGACTTAATCAAGGTGCTTCAATTCACCTTAAAGAGAATCTCCACAAAAGGTCTGTCTGTATATTGTAAAGTATCTGTTGTTTACGTTCATCACCTGAGGCAATGTTTCCCCTTCATCTATTACGAAGGAGTTACTGTTGTTCGTCTTTAATACACAAAAGTACACATACAAACAGACACGTTTAATGTGAAACTAAAAACTCTTCTTAGCTTTCTTTGACACAGAAGAAGAGACATGGATCAGTACAGTTCTTTTGAGCCACGGATCTTTTTCCAAGTTATAAAAAAATATATCTCTTCGCTAAAATTGGTAAGAGGATATGCACATTTTTCAGTACAAGTATATATATATATATATATATAAAAAAAAGCTGAACTGAAGGTAATGGAATGGTTGTTGCCGCATGACGTAACACCATAATAACCACATCCATGACAACAAAAACAACAACAACTCTGATTGACAACACTAGATCGTCGGATTTTTCTACTCGGCCAAAGGGACAATCCAATCACTGACCCCCTACGTCAAAAGGAAGAACCAACCAACCAACCAAAGTCCGTCCTTCTCTCCATCACACCATCACCATCACCTTATATACAGTAGCTTCCCACCATCACCACCACCACCATCACCATCACTTATATACAGTAGCTTCCCTCCATCACCATCATACACCATCACCTTATATACAGTACCATTCCATCACCACCACCATCACCATCACTTTATATACAGTAGCTTCCCTCCATCACCACCACCATCACCATCACACTATATACAGTAACTCTCTCCATCACCACCACCCCATCACCTTATATACAGTACCATTCCATCACCATCACCATCACCATCACCTTATATACAGTAGCTTCCCTCCATCACCACCACCATCACCATCACCTTATCTATCTATACCTTTACTTGCATGGGATTAAATTTTTGAGTAGCATCTCACGTGGGTCTTTTTTGCGTCCTGACTGACCTTTGAGGACCACTGACGTCACGGGTACTGACTGATGCGGTAGACATAGATTAAATATTGTATGTGTGTGTGTGTGTGTGTGTGTGTGTGTGTGTGTGTGTGTGTGTGTGTGTGTGTGTGTGTGTGTGTATGTTATGTGTGTGTGTGTGTGTGTGTGTGTGTGTGTGTGTGTGTGTGTGTGTGTGTGTTTTGTGTGTGTGTGTGTGTGTGTGTGTTTTGTGTGTGTGTGTGTGTGTGTGTTTTGTGTGTGTGTGTGTGTGTGTGTGTGTGTGTTTATGTGTTTGTATTATGTATGTCTGTGTTGTGTGTGTCTGTGTGTTAGTGTTAATGTGTGCTTTTGTGTGTGTGTGTTTAACAGGGAAAGTCTCTCCACAAAGGTATAGCATAATACGGTAAGTAACACACAGGTACAGAATCACTTCCATTACAGGTACAGAATCACTTCTCATTAAACTGAACACTAATATTTGCCGCCCTCCTAAATATTCAGGTGAATTTGACTTTACATATGCCATTACCATCAAACACCAAAAAGTGTTTCATAAATACCAACACAAGTGCTAGTGTCCACCCCAAATAAAGAACACACATGATTGTCCACAGAGAATGTAAACATGTCAGTGATCCTTCTATATAAAGTTGTGTCCCTCTGTGGCTCTTTATATATAATTTATGTTTGGTAAATCACTGAAAATGTGTAGCCAAATACTTAGCCTGTAACTCCTTTTTCATCTCATAAAGGCGAACACAATCCTATTTATATAAAAAATACTAGAATATACAAATGTCAGTAGTATAACTGTACATTTACGGTACTCAAGGCTGAAAAATAAAACCAAAATAGAAACCAATAGCAGCATAACATTTATATGAACTATATTTTCCACAAGTACCGTAGTGTGTTTTTTGGCGTTACTAACAATAACACACACAAAAAACATATTCATTCTTCAACTATCGGTGGCAGATGATTTTTCAACTATCGGTGGCAATTATTTATTATGGAGGAATAATGCTGTCCGAAAAAAGAAAAAAAAAAAGAAATAAGATTCCAGATTTAGTAAAAACTGCATAAGCGGCTTAGTCCGCTGACCTACGGCTAATGGTATTTCTCACACAGGCTGTTTAGCGACTCATAACCAAATGGGAAAAATTGGCACAAAGGAGAGCCATCAAAAATTATCTCTGAAATTACACGAGAGAGCTATCGAAAATATTATCTCAAATGATGCACAAGTAAGTCATCGGATCCAATAATTTACTCTAAATTTGTACGAGTGAAAAAATATTAAGTGGACAACTATCGGAAACTTTTTTATAAAAATATCAGTAAATATATAAGGACAGCAGCGGTGAAAAGTTAAAAAAGAGTGTAATGCGATTTTCGATAAAAACTGAGTGCAGGAGATTTTTTAAAATTACCATCGTAGTCGCCTCAAGTTGTTAGCAATTTGCATACTATCATTTTTTATTAAATTCTTCAAGGGTATTCATAACTTTTCTGCTTTATAAATTTTTACTTTGCTGGTCACCTCTCGTGCTTATGTTAACAGTTCATCTATATATTTGTGTTGTTATACAGGTACATCTTCCTGATACAAGTGAATAATAAAAGGCGACAATAAAATAGATAAATGCATGTTAGATAATTATATATTCTTGATGATACATGGAAGTAGGCTACAGTGCCATACTGTAAATAACATATCTTCTGTTGAAATAATAATATATGTAGAACAGATGAATGATGGAGGGAAGAGGTGACATTGATGAGAAAGGGAAGGAAAGGAATATGAAAGTAAAAACAAGAAACATAGAAAGGAAAGCAGGGATGTAACAAAAACAAGAGTTAATATTTAGTCCTCTTATTTTTCACCGACTTATTGTACTTATTGTGGAGTCTGTCTAAAGTTTACTCAGGCTCCGATGTTGACCACTCATTTCAGAGCAAAGCTAACACACCAACCAACCAATCACCAACCAACCAACAAACCAGCCAACCAATCCCCAGCCTTCACAACACCACCACCAATGAGGTAACTGGAGTAATATGTCAACAATGTTCAGTCCAGGTCGGAGATTCGATTTCTCTAAGTGTCAGAAGGGGTTGAAAATATTTCTTATCGTACGTGGCCCAAACCAAGAATCTGAAGCTTATCATAAACAGTCTTATATATTAATAAAGTTACTACGGTGTTATTAAGCGTTGTAATTCTAGCAGGGGGTAACAATATTCCCACACGTCTCTCTCCCCTGCAGCTGTAACCCAGATTTTGCAACTCGTAAATGTGTGTTTGTGTGTGTGTGTGTGTGTGTGTGTGTGTGTGTGTGTGTGTGTGTGTGTGTGTGTGTGTGTGTGTGTGTGTGTGTGTGTGTGTGTGTGTTGATCTAAGTCACTCATTATGCTATCCTACTCACCAACTCCAATCTCAAACCTTACTGATTCCTCCCAACTGTGTCACGAATCAGATCACTAAACTGAAGTAGCACGTTGCTTTCCACAGTAGCCAGTAAATAGTAGCCTCCAAATCGTAGAGAGAAAGTATACTGCATGCCTTCATTAAAATCTATGGTGGTGTCAGTCATTAGGGACGATTGAGCTTCTGATTTTGTTTTGTTTTTTCTACTTCCTTTCTCGTGTGTAGATATCTTTGCTTCCATGAACTCTTCCTTAAAGTAAAAATAAAAAATAAAAAAATAAAATGACGACGTTTGATCTCAGAGACGACTCAATGAAGGTCCAGGTCTTTCGTGGTAGAGCATAAAATTTAAATGCCATTACCCTCTCTCTCTCTGTGTGTCTGTGTACATCCAAAACACACACACACACAAAGAACATTACCAAAATCCATTCCACATTTCCAATCCTCGTCTCTCTTGAAATACCCAGAAATCTTATACATAAATTTATACGTATCTGCAATAACACCCTGGACAAAATGATCACATTATAATACTTATCCTCTTCTTTATATGTATTGCCAGGGTTGGAAATAACTATACCAGCGTCACTTTGGAATCAGACACTCAACACAGAGGAGTGAGTGACAACATAGACTTAGACTTCCCATTTTAGTACAACTTTAATTCTGAAACACCAACAACAAACAGCTGACGATTTTGGCAAGTTTTCTCTAACACCCATGGATGTACCAGATTATTGTTGTTATCGATAGGAAGTACTGCTGTATCGACAAGAAGTTATAAACGATAGATAATGCTTCACCCACAAACAATTCTTATATTTTTTTTATCATATATCAGCAAATTCGAGGTAATCTATATTGTCTAAGAGAAGCAACCCCTCATTTCATACTTCTCTCTATTCTATTTTAACTTTCTCACATCTTTATTGGGTTATATATATGCCCTCTTTTCACCCATTCCATTCTCAATTTCTCTCACCTTGATCTGGCTATAATTATTTTCATCTAATCCATTCACACGTTCTCCCATATTCCTCTGGCTATATTTTATCTTCTTTCCAGCCATATTCCATTCTCACTTTCTCCTATATATCTTTCTCTGGCTATCACTACATTTCCTTTCCTCTCCCTTTCCGTCCTCATCTCCCCTCTTTATATTCCCTCTCCTGTCGCATTCCTACATTCCTCGTCCATCCCCCTTTCTTCTGCTCTCCCCTTCCTTCCTTCCTCCTTGTTCCTTCCTCTCCCCTGCTTCCCCCACACCTCTCTCACCTTAATCATCAGTGTCTCTTTTTCTCCTCCTCTTTCAATCATCCTTTTCTCACTTTTACTCTCCGTAAACCTTACCCATTTCCTCTCTCAATCATCGTTCTCTTCCTCACTCCCTTTCTTCTAAAACCTTTTTCTTTCCTCTTCTCTCTTCCCTTTACTTTACAAATTTCTTTACTTCCTCCATTCCTTTCTCTCTCTCCTCTCTCTCTCTCTCTCTCTCCTCTCTCTCTCTCTCTCTCTCTCTCTCTCTCTCTCTCTCTCTCCTCTCTCTCTCTCTCTCTCTCTCTCTCTCTCTCTCTCTCTCTCTCTCTCTCTCTCTCTCTCTCTCTCTCTCTCTCTCTCTCTCTCTCTCTCTCTCTCTCTCTCTCTCTCTCTCTCTCTCTCTCCTACCACGACCCCCACAAAAAACGAACAAAAAGAGTGACCTCATCAATATTTTTCCTTATGAGAAATGGCAGGTGTGACGAGGCTGATTACTTCTATATAATTCACCTCATTCCATCACTCACGTAACTCACTCACTCACTCGCAGACCTACTCGCCAGCTCACTCACTCATTCACTTTATTTCTTTCTCTCTCTCTCTCTTTATCTTTATCTTTCTCTCTCTCTCTCTCTTTATCTCTCTCTACTAGCAGGGTTTACACCGTTGATTATCTTCATTCCATCACATTTTATAGTTGAATGGTTTGACAACACACCTTAACACTTCACTCACTAAAACATAATGATATATCAATAATAATTTACCTGCACATGAATC
>JAWZYT010000289.1:0-30247 GCA_034508575.1 Petrolisthes manimaculis | reverse complement strand
AGTACAAATCGAACACATCAAAATATATATATAAAGTTGAAATTCTCTTGTTGGTAAATATGGAGTAATTGATTCCCCCAAAACTATTCCAACCAATGTTTTTGTTCATATGGTCCTGTTTCCTGACATAATTTGGAGGAATCAGTAGCCTTTCAATTTTTAACAACAATAGAATCTCCCCTTAATTATGATATAATATTATGCAAGTATGAAGTACAGTATTTAATTAAGTATGAAGTACAGTATCGATATTTGAGTGACCTAATGTAATATTGTAATGTTATAGTAAACCCGATGACTATATAGTGTAGTGTAGTAAACCCGATGACTATATAGTGTAGTGTAGTAAACCCGATGACTATATAGTGTAGTGTAGTAAACCCGATGACTATATAGTGTAGTGTAGTAAACCCGATGACTATATAGTGTAGTAAACCCGATGAGTATATAGTGTGGTCCAATGATTCCTCCAGTTATTATATACGAGTTGTTTTGTATGATCGAGGGTTTAGTCAGCTACGAGCGGCGTGATGTTTGTTTGTTTGTTTGTTTGTACTGTGATAATGATAAACAAGTGGGTATAATTCACTGTAAGTACTTGGTAATTATATAGTGTTTATGATTTATGGTGTTAAATATGGTGATCGGTGTTGTGTAATAGTGTTGGGAATTATATATATATGATGTTAAAACTTAAAGGATTTGTATAATGTTGTGAGTTATGATGTTAAATATTATGGTGTTGTTGTTTTGGTGATTTATATTAATGTTGGGAATTATATATATATGATGTTAGAATGTATGTTATAGGAGTGACACTTAAAGGTTTGTATAATGTTGTAAGTTGTGATGTTATTGTGTGATTATTATGGTGTTCAGGTTTGTTATTATTGCCTCCCTCTCGTTCTCTTTATCTCATTTTTCCTCTCGCCATTCTTTCTCTTCTGTCCCTCTCTCCTTTCCCTCCTGTACACCTGTCCCTATACCTCTGTTTCCCTCCCTTCACTCTCCCTCCCTTCACTCTCCCTCTTATATTATCTCCTCCCCTCTCGTTTCTCTTTCCTCTTAACTGTAATCACATTTTTAGTTCTATTTCTGCATCTTTTATTCTTCAGTCTCACGCCATTTCTCTCCCCCTCGCTAACACTCTCACCCTCCCTTCCCTTCTCTCTCTCAACCTCCCTTCCCTTCGCTCTCTCACCCTCCCTTCCCTTCTCTCACTCTCCCTTCCCTTCTCTCTCTCACATCCCTGCTCTTCCCTTCTCTCTCACCCTCCCTTCCCTTCTCTCTCTCACATCCCTGCTCTTCCCTTTTCCCTTCTCGCTCCCCTCCCTTCCTCGTATTTCCAATCTCGCAATACCTTCCTCTCTCTCTCTCTCTCTCTACCTCTCCCTACTCTCTCTCTCTCTCGCCCATACTGGTAGGCTACTATCCCTTCCTCTCATTGCTCTCTCCTTAATCCCCTCCCTCCCATCCTCTCCTTCTCTCCCTCTTATCCTCTCCTATTCCTCTCTGTCGCTCTACTTTCATCACTCCCCCACCCTTCTATCTTCCTCTACTTGCCATCTCCCTTCCTCTACTGCCTATCTCCCTTCCTCTACTGCCTATCTCCCTTCCTCTACTGCCTATCTCCCTTCCTCTACTGCCTATCTCCCTTCCTCTACTGCCTATCTCCCTTCATCTCCTTTTCTCTCTTCCTCTACTTGCCATCTCTCTTCCTCTACTTGCGTCTCTCTTCCTCTACTTGCCATCTCCCTTCCTCTACTTGCCATCTCTCTTCATCTACTTCCATCTCCCTTCCTCTACTGCCTATCTCTCTTCATCTCCTTCTCTGTCTTCCTCTACTTGCCATCTCCCTTCCTCTGCTTCCCTTCTCCCTCACTCTGCCAACCCAGGTCACGTGGGAACGAGGTGAGTCTGGTGTGGAGAATGAGTGGGGACCCCGTGCTGCTGACGGTGGTAGTTGTGGTAATTGTGGTAGTTGCGGTGGAGAGGGTTATTGAGGTGGTGCTGTTGGGGCGGTGATAGGTGGTGGTGATGCAAGTAATGGGGACCGTGGTGGTGGTAGTGGTGATGGAAGAAATGCCTAAGTTTGGAGGGGTGTTGTTGTGCTGACCGACCAACCGACCACCTTGTGAGAATAGCCTACAGCAGCAGATGTTGTAGTGGTGGTGGTGGTGGTGGTGGTGGTAGCAGTTGAATTAGTGGTGATAGTGACAGCAGTTGGCATTAGTTGTTGTAGTGGTGGTGGTAGTAGTTGAATTAGTGGTGATAGTGGCAGTAGTTGTTGTAGTGGTGGTGGTAGTAACAGTTGAATTAGTGGTGATAGTGGCAGCAGTAGATATTGAAGTAGTGGTGATAGTTGAATTAATGGTGATAGCGACAGCAGTAGTTATTGTAGGTGGTGATATTGGCAGTGGTGTGAATAGTTGCTATTATGTTGGTGATACCAGTGGTTGTCGTGGTTAATATTTAATAGTAACCCCACCAGTGGTTGTAATTATAATAACTTAGTGGTAGTAAGTTGTGGTAGTAGCAGATATGGTAGTGTGAACAGTGAGTGGATGGAGGAGGTGAGGGTGTGGCAGTACTGGTGGTGGTAATTATAGTGAGTGTGGTAAAGTTGTGTGTGGCAGCGAGGGGAAATTGGTGGTATATGTGTGAGTGGACTGGAGGTTGTGGTTATTGTTGAGGTGTGTTGTGTTGTGTTGTGTTGTGGATAAAGAAGGACTATAGTAGGGTAGGTTGGTGTTCCATGTTGTTGTCCATAAAGGTTTACCATATTTCCTTTTGTCTGGTAGATGTGTGGGTAAGTGTAGGTACAATCTCGGTATAATTTCATATTGCCACTCTTGTATAATAGTTAATTTTGAGAATAATGTTGTGCATGAGGCGTGATTATTTTTTCTGGATTTAAAGTCCAGAATAAGAATAAGCAGTCATTTACAACAGCATTATTATATTCATTCATAAAATTCGCCATCATACCAGAGTGGCAACAGAAACTTAGACCACAACACTGTAATAGCTCGTGGCCCCGCGTATTTGTAGTCGTTCCTTGTAGTGTAATATGTTATCGCTTAGCCTTAGTGTTTGAGGGATGATAGGGTGCGGTGCGGTGCAGAGCCGAGGTGGCAGCTTCTACCATAAGGGTGGTGGAGTTGCGTGTTTTGTTGATGAACCTCGCGATTTGTGTGTCTCGTATGTTGGCGGGGAGGCAGGTTCAATTTGGCCAGCCAGCCAGCCAGCCAGCCACTCTCTCCACGCTCACTCTCACTTTCACTCTCTTCTCTACTCTATTCTACTCTTCTTTTCTACTGTATATTATTCTACTTTGGTTGCTTCTCTAGTGTTTAACTTTCTACTCTTATAATTATCTACTCTGTCAACTTGGTTCAATAAAGGATCTTCATTACTTTTTATCTATACTCTGCTCTTATCCTCATTTTTTCTACTCTCCTTCTTTACTTTGAAGCCCTACTTACTATATTCCCTCGCTTTAATATACTCTTTCTTCCTCCATTCCTGCCTAATCCTTCCACGGTCGTCATATCATCCCATTCATTCTTCTGCTTTACACTTCCCTTACCGTGTTACTGTCTCTTTACGTCATCTCTGTCCCTGTACTCTCTACTCTAACCTGAGGTACTCGACTTTACATCTACATTACTCTTTAACTATACCTTCATCGCTACCTTCCTTCTCTCTACTTTGTCTACCATAATTCTTCGGTAATCTTGTGTCCATTCTAACATATATAATAATCATCATGTATGTGTGGGTTGGTGATGACGTGTCGGAACATAAAAAAAAAATATATGTATATGTGAAAATGAGTCTCCCTTGGCTTTGAGTTTGGTTAAGAATGTACAGTAGGGGAAACGAGTATTGGTACGGGTGTTTTGTTTACTTGAAGGAGTGTGACACGATGAGAGGGATATTAATTACTCCGGGATAGCAGCAGGAATATTTTTTTTGTTTAATTTAATTTCGTTCATTGCCACATTTTTTTAACCACTCCGGTGAGATTATTATGATTTGGCTTCTTTGTACACCACTCCACTTTATTATTCGTCTGCTTAGCTTTACCCTCTTGTTCTACGAGCTTTTGTATTATCTTCCCCAACACTATATACCAAATAGTATTCCTAAAACATCTTATCTCCCAACTAATCCCCATATTTCCTTATCACTCCCATCCTTTCGCCTTCACTCCTTCCCTCACCACTCCCTTTTCATTCCCCCCACTACCACCACTACCAATCATGTCCCCACCACATCTTATCCTCTCCCATCTGTATAGTCCCCATTCTTTCCTCACCACCTCCATCATTTTGCCTTCACTCCTTCCCTCACCACTCCTTTCCTCCCTCTCCTCCCCCCCCCTACCACCACTCCCCTTCCTCTCCATCAATGCCTCTAAACGTTTCTTGTTATATTGTCGTGGGAGAGGGAACTGGAGGGGACGACGTGGGGAGAGTAGACAAGGGATGGGGTTGTTGTGAGGTTTGGAATGGGTGCGTAAAGAGGTAGTGGTGGGGAGGGTGATGGATTAGGGGTGGGTGGGTGGGATGGGGAGGTGAGAGGGATACCAAGAAAGAGTGGTAGAGCAGAGGGGGTTATTGATATAGTGTTAGTGGTGGGTAGAGGGAGTGGTGAGAAATAGTGGTAGGGTGATGTTGGTGGAATAATGCTTCATAATCTGACATTTGGAACAGTATTGAGGTGGCGTAAAGGTGGTGTGAGATGAGTGAAGGAACAGAAATAATGGAGTGTGTGGGGAGAATAATAATGTCGAGGTGTGCTGTTGGTGTTGGTTAAGGAGGAGGTGTGGTAGTGACGAAGGAAGCATGATGGTGGGAGGGATAAAGGGGAAGGTGTAGGGGTGAGCTATAACATTCATAGATACAGTGTAATAGTCGGGGGTTGAGAAAGCAGTAGTTAAGGGAGTGTGGTACGGTAGTGGGGGGTTGAGAGTGGAGGGATAGTGGAGGCAGCGAAGAAGTGGAAGGTTGAGGAGTGATGGTGGGTGAAGGAGTAGTGGAGGGGGAGGGGTTAGCAGATAGTGTGGGGGTGGGATGGCAGGAGTTGTAACAAGTTGAGAGGTGATGTGTAGTGAGAGGGGGAGTGAGTGAGTGAGTGAGTGAGTGGGAGGGAGTATTACGAGATGGTGCGTTGTTGGGGAGAGGAGAGGAGAAGCGAAGCAAGAAACGTTAGAGTAAAGTAGGGTTGGGTAAGGCATGTATGGCCGGGCTGGATAGGGAAGGACCAAATGAGAGGAAGGAAGAGAAGACAAGGGTAGTTAAAATGACTTTGTGAAACACTTGAGTAACAGGGTCTGGGAATAATAAAAGTGCAGAACAATTTGAGTTAAAACAGAAAATAGAATAGAATAGAACAGGTCAGGACAGAACAGGATATGTCAAAAAGGACAGGACAGAATAAGAGCACGGCAGGGCAGGGCAGGGCAGGGCAGGGCTGGGCAGGGCAGGGCTCAAGGACCAGAGGGACTGTGGGGCTCATATTGATCCCGCGGTGCTCAGACTTAAAGCGACCGCACCATTACCAGGCCGACGACCCACGCCCTCGCACCCATATGTATACACACACACACACACACACACATAGACATACATACACACATACACACACATAGACGTACATACACACATACATACATACATACATACACACATACATACATACATACATATATATTCACATACACATATTCTCAGGCACACATCCTCATACACATACATTCCCGTACACACATACACACACATATACATACACGCACACGCACACACGCATTTCTACACATACACATATTCCCATAAATATATATATACATTCATATCTGCACATAATCATCCATGCATATACACACGCATCGCTATATTCTGAATAATGTGTAGATACTTACTCATCCATATATATTTGTATATACTCACGCATCCATATATTTAGAAGCAAATGTACCCATAACACGCATTCCTATACACACACACACACACACACACACACACTTCCATATAATCTCGTACGCACTCACACACTTCCATATGTGCGTACAACCATTTCTATAATCTCTTTACACACTCATAACCAATTACACATACTTACCCATGTACACACACACACACACGCCTATATACATGATACACAAACAAGCCCTAGCTACACACACACACACACACACACACACACACACACACACACACACAGAGGGGGAAGTCACGTGGTGCCCAGAACGTCAACAAAGATGAGACATAAACAGAATGGTTGTCATGGTTACGTCCTGGTTTGTGTACCATGTAAGTTCACAAATGTTCAATATTATATACCGTATAATAATATGATTACTTGTATGTGTGTGTGTCAGACAGATGATTATTGTAGAGGTAAGAGTTCAGGTAATTGCAAGACGAATATGTTTTTAGAGAGAGTTGAATGTTACGGATCTCAGGTGAAGGGAAAGGAAAGAGGTTGATACGTGAGGAGGGAGAGGGAGGGGAGGGTAGGGATGGACTGGTGAGGAGGAAGGAGAGGGGAAGGGAGAGAGATTGACAGGTGAGAGGATCAGTGGGTCGCGTGTCACCCTAGCTCTCTCTCTCTCTCTCTCTCTCTCTCTCTCTCTCTCTCTCTCTCTCTCTCTCTCTCTCTCTCTCTCTCTCTCGTGGTTTTCCCTTCCCTTCTGTTTATCCCCTCCTTTCCCCTTTCAACTCCACACCCTCTGTACTCCTTTTCCCCTTCCTTCCCCCCTCCTTTACTATCCTTCCTTCCCTTACCCTAACTCTCCTTCCTTCCCCATGCATCCCTTGATCCTCTCCCCACCCAACCCCACCCTGCTCCTGCCCCTTCTTCCCTTTCCCAACCCCTGTCCCAGCCCCTTCCCTTCCCCTTCCCCTTCCCCTTGGACACATCTCCATTGACCCACCCTCAGATTTCAGGGTTACCAAGGGGAGAATGGCGCATTAAATACTACATAAATTCTGGTACTTATTAGACTGCCGCTATGTGCCACCTGTATCTGCTGTGTGTGTGTGTGTGTGTGTGTGTGTGTGTGTGTGTGTGTGTGGCTGGCAAGGAAGGAAGGCATTGGGGCTGGCTTGGTTTGTTTTTAGTTTATATATTCGTTTTTGATTTGTTTTTCTTGTTTTACTTAGATTGTTTTCCTGTTGTGGTTTTTAGTTTGTTAGTTTTTTTTTTTTTTTTTTTTTTTTTTTTACTTTAGATAGTTTTCCTGTTTATATTTTCCTAGTGTGGCAGGGAAATTCGTAACTTCTGCATGTTGTTAAATTTTTCCCTTTTATTTTCTGGTTTTAATTAATGACTTCTTCAACAAGGTGTGTGTAGTAAGGAAAGAGGCTTGACTCCCTTGTTCTGAGGCAATGTTTGGTTGGAGGAATCTATCTCTGTGCTCCAAGTCCCTCCCTTACATCTTGTCTTATATTAACTGGTGATAGTAATATATACTGTATATACCTTGAAAATAAATATCTGTATACATTTGAGTTGCCATTATTCTTACGCACAAACACACACACATACATGCATACATACATTTTATAAATATTATATGTAATTTCAACTCAGTGTTGATTTTAATTATATATATTTTTTTTGTAGCTACTCAACCCAAAACCTCCTTTTATTCTCTCCTCTTGTTCTCTTTCCTCCCCTCCCCTCCCCTCCCCTCCATGCCCCCCTCCCCTCCCTTCCCCTCCCTTCCCGTCTTGTCCCTTGCCAGTCCAGGTGTGTGTCTGACATTTTACCTGTGATATCTACATCCCCTCTAACATCCCCTTCCTCCAACTTTCCCATTGCCAACCCATCATCTTTTTTATTCTCTTTTTTCTCATGTTTTTTTGTATCCTCATATTTTTCCTCATCTCTGTCATCCTTTCCGTCCTTCCTTCCTCTCATACTTTCCCAAACATCTCTCACCCATTCATTTTCCCATCCCTGAGTGTGTGTGTGTGTGTGTTTGTCTCGTCCCCAAATGCTTTACAGTGGGTGGCTGATTTGGTGGCAGTGTTTGGATTGGTGGAGTTATAAGTTAGCTATTGATTGGTCGTAGAAATATTATGGTTAATGTATTGTTATTTATTATTATACATCTCATACATACATACTTCTCTACATACTCTATATTCGTACAGGATAATAATTAATGAAGTAGATGTTAGCAGATGAGAAGGTACGGTACAGTCCGGTAGTATGCATGTAGCCTAACTCTTGTGTTCAACTGTACAGAGGGAAACGTGTCCCCCGTCGTGTTCTTTGTTTGGTGTTGGAAGAGGGAGTATAGGAGATGGAGGAGCGAGAGGCGGAGGGAAATAGGAAAGGGAGAGAGGGAGCAATAGGGAGGACGATAGGGAAGAGGATTGACTGGTGGTAAAAATAGAAGAGGAAGGGAAGGTATTATAAATGGAGATACAAAAAATAGGATGAAATGGGGACTGATAATAATGGGTGGAGAAAAAGGGTAGGAAGAAAATAAAAAGAATAAAAGAAAGACTCGAGTAAAGAAAAAAAATAGGAGAATAGTAGTAAGGAAGGTGTTCTAAGAAGGGTCGTTTCTCCACGGTGGGTCACCTCCCCTCCATTCCCCCTCCCTACTGTTCAATATTGCACTACCAGGCAAGTTACTCTCCCCTCTTCTCTCCCCTCACCCTTACCCCTCATCGACACCCTCCATCCCTCGCCCTCACTCACCCTTCACCCGTACTAACACCCCTTCCCCTCACCCCTCATCGACACCCTCCATCCCTCCCCCTCACTCACCCTTCACCCTTCACTCATACTTACACCCCTTCCCCTCACCTTTCATCCCGTACTGACACCCCTCACCCTCACCCTTTACCCGTCATTCGTACCTACACCCGTCCCTTCATTTCACCCCCTCACCTTTCACTCCCTCACCTCTCACTCTTTCCCCTCACCTCTCACTCCTTCCCCTCACCTTCCACGCCTCCCACTCACCTTTCACTTGTCTCAATACCCTTCACCCGTCAACCATTACACAGCCTTCACCTCTCACTATCTCCTCATAATTCCCTCGCATCTCATCCCTCACTGACAGCCTTATCCCTGTCCCTTATCCTGTCCCTTATCCCTGTCCCTTGCCCTTCCTTCATATAATCCATACATCATTCCTCATAATATATCAATCACCCTTCACTGATCCTTGCCTCGTCATTCTCACTTTTTTCTTAATTACTTACTGACTATATGAAGCAGTAACACATGCAGTTTTAATTGAGATAATATAAGTGGGATTATGTTATGTTCGTTCGTGGAGAAAGCTTCAAATAATAATATACTCTCTTTGACGTTTCTCTCCTCCGTTTATCTTATCATACTTTCTTTCCCTCCCTCTTTCTTGTATTCATTATGTAAACAGAGGATTGGGAAAATGATAATTATAGAGTAGGATTCTAGAAGACTTTAGGGAAGAGTACAAGTAGGAGTAAAAATAAAAGTAGTGAATGAAGTAAAGATAACAACATTAGCAACAGTAGTGGTTGTGGTATAGTAAGTGGTGATGGTGTTAGTGGTGTTGGGCAGTGGGTGGTGGTGGTGGTGGTATAGTAAGTGGTGATGGTGTTAGTGGTGTTGGGCAGTGGGTGGTCCAAGGTTGAGTACAGTTACCAGTCATCACACACACACATAAACCGGGGTTATGGTGGCTACTGACCCTCTCCTCCTCCTCACCCCTCTCCCTCCACCATTCCGCCCCCCCTATCCCTCACCCTGTCTTCCTCCTCACCCCATCTTTTAAAAACATTAAGTTTTAATGTTATTTTATATTTACTCTCTTTTAACAACATTCAATTTTAATGATATTTTTTTATTAATTTTACTCTCTTTTAACAACATTCAGTTTTAATGATATTTTATATTTACTCTTTTAAAAAACATTCAGTTTTAATGATATTTTTTATTAATTTTACTCTTTTAAAAACATTCAGTTTTAACAGTTTTAAAAGATATTTTTTATTTACTCTCTTTTAACAACATTCAGTTTTAATGATATTTTTATTTACTCTCTTTTAACTTTTTTTTTTATATATATCACTACTGTAATTTTATATTTATTGTAATTTTATGTAATACTGTAATTTCATATTCACTCATAGCAAACCTAATTTACTTTTCTATGTTATTTAATTTTTATAATGTTTGACGAGTAGACGACTGTTTACCATAATATGCACTGACTGTAATAGCCACTACCCTGTGGAAAAATAAATGAATTTGAAAAAAAAAAAAAATCTTCAGCCCCACTCCTCACCCTGTCTTCCTCACCCTCACTCCCATCCCTCATCCTGCCTATATACTGACCTCGCACCCCCTCACCTTCACTCACCCTTCACCTCTCAACTCAATGCCTGTCTTATCCAACACCTAACTAACCCCTCACACATTACCCTCCCTCCCTCCCAACCTCCCTATCCCATCAACCTCCCAACCTCCTCTCGCTCACTCACTCATTCACTCACTCCCACTATCACTATTCCCTTACTCCCATCATCCCTTCACCTTTTCCCTCACCGGGTGCACTCTCCCTCTCCCATCCCCAACTTTCCCTCTCTTACTCTCCCATCAAACCCTCACTTTCTTTCCCTCCCATTCCCATGGTATGAACCCCATAATAATCCCCTCATCCCATTCGCCGGGTCCTTCCATCACCCCCATTTGTCCCCTCACCGTCCACTTTCCCATTTACAGCTTCCATTAACCCATCACTACCGTCTCCCTCATACTCCCCCCACCCCCCAACACACACACACACACAACTCTCCTCTCCTCTCCTCTCCTCTCCTCTCCTCTCCTCTCTTTTCCTCTCTTCCACCACCTCTTTCCTTCCTTTAGTTCTTTTATCTCACCACTCTTATCTCCCTCTCTTCTCTCCCTCTCTTTCCTTAGTTTAGTTCTTTCATCTCCCTCTCTTCTCTTCTTGTCTTTTACCTCCCCTTTCCTTCCTTCTGTTCTTTTATCACACCACTCTTATCTCCCTCTCTTCTTCTATTTGTCTTTTACCTTCCCTTTCCTTCATTCAGTCTGTTCTTTTCTCTCACCACCACTCCCCTCTCTCCCCTCCCCTCACCTCTCTTTCCTTTCCTCATCTTCAGTATATTGTGACCTAATTTTCTCACCCTCTCATTCTTCTTAATTATGTGATCACCCTTTCCTGTCTTTCCCCTCCCCTCCAATCTCCTGTCCTTCTTTTCCTGGCTTTATCATTCCTATTTCTCCCCTGCTTAACCCCCCTTTTCTGTCATATTTCCTTCATTCCTTCCTTAGCCTTCCTCCTCATCCCTTCACGTATATTTTTGTATTTACTTTAATTTCCGTTTCTCCATTATCATTCTGTCATTTCCAGATCATTTTATTGTAGTTTTCTCATTCCTCTCACCTTACTCTCCCTCTCTTTCCCCTCATCCTCTCTCTCTCTCATTTCACCTCACCCTCCATCTCCTCCCTTCCCCCCTCTCTCCCCCTTCCTCCCCCTCCCCCCTAGTACCACCGTAACACAAGGGGGTTTTAACAGTGGGTCATAAAAAGGTCCATCTCAGCCCGTCTTGCCGCCATCACTGCATTACGAGCACAGATTTTTGTAACTAGATTTTGTGACTTGTTAATGTGGGGTTATGTTGCGTTAATGGGGAGGGAGGGAAAGGGGGGGGGGATAAGAAGGAGGAAAAGGGGGTTTATGTGTCGAGAAGAGAACCTTGAATGGTGGATATTTGAAGAGAGGAAGGAGAGGGCCACAGTGGGGTTCTATACTGTGTGTGTAGGGGTGTAGGGAAAGGCCTTGAAGGGTGTACGGAGGGAAGGTTATAGAGAGAACTGTGGGAGTGATGGAATGATGGATAGCTTGCAGTGAAGGACAAAGACAGGAGGGTTAGTTGTTTACACGATGGCAGGTAAAGGGAAGGCCAGGTGTAAACAAGAATATATCTGGGATTGTACACTCGCAATCTAAAATAAGTATCCAGTCTTGTTTCGAATAGCCTGATCGAGTATTAAGCGAGCTCAAACAAATACGAAACAGGATAAGAGTTGTAATTGGTTCTCACTAGCAAGTTTGTCAAATGATTCGAAACCTCAATAACACCTGGGTACAAATTTTGGATTGCGAGTGTACAGTGTTGTGGTCTCGTAAGGTCAGATGTAGTCTAAGGTGAGGAAGTTGTGTTGGGTCAGGTGAGGTCATGTAATCCCAGTAGATAAACCTCAAAGACTAAAATTCTCCGCCAGCCTTTAATTTAGGGGAGAATATACGTTTGGTACATTAGAACACCTAGATTCCTTCAAAGTATGCCAGGAAACAGGACCCAGAATAACAAAAATAATGGTGGCCTGTTGCTGGGAATCGTTTGGAGGAACTATGATCTTACAAAATGCCAAAACTGTACCCTTCCCTTAACAGCCTGTCGCAATAACTTAGATAAAGAGACCATGTACACCAACCCTCTGACGACCTTCTTGACGACCTTCTTGACACACATACAGCCAAGGTCAAAACTCGTCCCACCTTCCCTCTTGTCTAATAGTAAACTCTTAAGACTAATAGTGTAATTATTAGACGAAGTTATATTCACCAGTCCACGAATCATTCAGTTCGTAGTTAAATATAAAAGGTGACTGTTTTCCTCTCGTTGATAATATTTTTGTCTCACTGCTCGATCAGAAATGGAAGACTGGACTTTTTTGAACGTGGCAGTGAAGTATTAGTAAAAATTATCTACTTACACACGAAATATTACACTGGGAATATGTATGTGTATGTATTTATTATGTACGATCAGAAAAGCAATGTATATATCTTTTAAAATTTCCCTTCTTATAATCACTGTGATATCGGAATAGTAACATATGTAAACATTACTACTTAAACTATTCACAATCCTAGACTACAGCAGGAAGAATACTGATGACACACACACACACACACACACACACACACACACACACACACACACACACACACACACACACACACACACACACACACACACACACACAAACACACAAACACACACACACACACACACACACACACACACACACACACACACACACACACACACACACACACACACATTCTGCAGACCCGCCAGACCTTGCACTTGCACGCACGCTTGACAGTTCTTGCGACCATGATTCACACACACGAGTCAGCATGAACTCCCTTTAAGCTTTTTGCGGGGTGTATATCATGTGTGTGTGTGTGTGTGTGTGTGTGGTGGTGAAGATTTTGGCAGTGTTGGTGGTAGTAGTAGTAGTAGTAGTAGTAGTGGGTTGATAGTGGTAATGGTGGTAGTGGTAGGGTTAATGGTGTTTGTGGTGGTGATGGTCGGGGCAGTAGTAGTAGTAGTAGTAGTAGTAGTAGTAGTAGTAGTGTTATTAATGGTGATACTGGTAGTGGGGGGGGGCGAGGGGGCGAGCAACACACCACCACATGCCATGAAATATTAACAGCCTCCATTATATACATCTCCACTCACTGACATTTTAGTTTGTGAAGTGACTTTATGTGTGACGAAAGCATCAACTCTTTGCCAGAGAGATTTTATTTTGCCATGTTGCAGTATTCGCTATTTTGTTTTTGTTCTCGCTCTCCTCCTCCTCCTCCTCCTCCTCCTCCTCCTCCTCCTCCTCCTCCTCCTCCTCCTCCTCCTCCTCCTCCTCCTCCTCTCTTAACTCGTCTTCATTCTTCTGTCTTCACTTAACATCTCTTTCATCTCCTCTCCTCTCCCTTCTTTCTCTTCCTATCCTCCTCCTCCTTATTCTTCTCTCTTCTTTGCTGTCATTTCCCCTCCCATCTCCTTTCCTACTTCATATCCTTTGAGAGAGAGAAAAAAAAAAGAGAGAGAGAGAGAGAGAGAGAGAGAGAGAGAGCACAGGTGTTGACAGATGTGTGTAGGAGGAGGAGGGGGGGGGAAGGGGGTTCAGGTGTGGTAGTCATAAACCCAAGTGTCCGACAACTCGTTATCCGATAAAAATTTGTAAGAGATGTTGACAGGTGTGATGGATGGCGATAGTAGTAGTAGTAGTAATAGCAGGAATAGTAATAATAATTGTAGTAGTAGTTGTATTAGTAATAGCAGGAATAGGTATAATAGTAGTAGTTGTAGTAAGAGTAAAGATAGTAGTTGTAGTAGTAAGAGTAAATGTCGTAGTAGTAGTAGTAGTAGTATTGGTAGAAGCAGTAGTAGTACATGTAGTAGTAATAGTAGTTAAAGTAGTAGTTGTAGTAGTAATAGAATGGGTATTGGTGGTGATGTAGGTGTTGTGTATAGTGAAGAGGAAAGTTATAGTGACCAAGTGTTTGTAGAAAAGTTGTAATGGAGAAGTGACGAGTTGAAAGTGGTGTGTGTGTGTGTGTGTGTGACGTCGATGATGATGGTGGTGGTGGATTATTAAAACCGGCTGCATTTACATATACCTGTATGTATGTATGCATGTATGATGTGTTGGTGGGATTTGTTATTGGTCGGTAGTGGTGGTGTAATTAGATTGGCTGGTGGATGAGTGCGTTGGCTGGTTTTTCATTGTTGTGGTGATTGGATACTTTGTGTTTTTTTATTGAATGGTGGTTGTGTTGTTGTTGTTGTTGTTTGGTTGTGTTAGTTGTGTTTTTTATTGGATGGTGGTTGTGTTGTTGTTGTTGTTGTTTGGTTGTGTTAGTTGTGTTTTTTATTGAATGGTGGTTGTGTTGTTGTTGTTGTTGTTTGGTTGTGTTAGTTGTGTTTTTTATTGAATGGTGGTTGTGTTGTTGTTTGGTGATGTTTAATGGCTGGTTTTCGTCAAATGGTGTTGGGGAATGGGAGAGGGTGAAGAAGAGGAGAGAATGAAGGGGAAGGGAGTGGTGGGGATGGGGAGAGGGTGAGTGAAGGGTAGAGAGAGAGTGAAGGGGAAGGGAGTGGTTGGACATGATATACAGGCAATCCGTCATCTCGTACCGTTAAAAACTGCGAAATGGCCGAGCAAACAGTGGTGTGAAATATGTTGTTACTCCCTCCCTCCCTCCCTCTCTCTTTCTCTCCCTCTCCTTTCTTGCTTACTTCCCCATCCCCTTGTCCCCATCCTTCCTCCAACTCCCCTCTCCAGTCCCCGTCTCCTCTCCCCCCCTCCAGTCCCCCTCTCCTCTCCTTCCTCTCCTCTCCCCCTCCTTATACGACCCTCTATTCCTCCTCTCCCCCCCCCACCCTTCCTTGCATCTTACCGTTTCGTCTCTTCTCTCTTCTCCAACTTTTTTTTCTGTCCTATTTTTTTCCCCTGTCCCTGTCGCTCAATTCTGCCTTACTTTTCTCCCCTTATCCATTCTCTCTTCCCTTCACCTCACCATTCTCTTTCCTCTCTCACTCTGTCGTCCTGCCTGTGTGTGTATGTATGTGTGTTTTACCGCCTCCTCCTCCTCCTCCTCCTCCTCCTCCTACCCTTTATTCATCTCGAGAGGGAAATTTTATAGTGGCGTTAGGAAGTGGTAATGACAGCCTTATCATGGTGACGGTCGTGTTGGAAGATTTATGATTGTGTAACAGAAACGAAATGTAAAACCCAAGTGTGGATGGATTTAAGGGAGATGCTCTACACTTGATGGTAAATTGGTTGGAGGGATATTTTTACTTCCTCCAAACGATGCTACAAAACAGGTCACGTTCTTTTACTCGTATTATAATATTGTGAGGTCGTCTGTTTCCTGCAGTGGTTAGAAGGAGTCAACAATAGCCATCCCATATGACTACGAGAGACTATACCATAAGCCCTTTATACGTTGACTGGGGACGTATTTTAATGGAGAAGTGTTAAAAATTTATAGACACGCAATTCTCCAAGTTGTCATTAAGGGGGAAGTTTTGTGTTGGTAATTCTGGAGCAACTGAATCCTCCAAACTATTCCAAGCAACAGAACACTACTATTTTGGCTCATCTGGTCCTGTTTCCTGGCATACTTTGGAGGAATCAAGGCACTTTAATGTAACAAAAGCAGATTACCCCCTTAATGTTCCAGATGGTAGTGTGGTCTGGTGGTAAACATTGTACAGGTATTACTGATGAGTGGATGGTAGTGTTCCATTCGTCAGGATTTAAGGGGAGTAACTAACCTATTATGGGAAATTGAAAGGCTACCGATTCCTCCAAACTATGCCAGGAAACACAACCCCTCCATATGAAATTATACAGGATATAATTATATGTGTTTTATAGCTGAGTTTGGAGGACCTAAACTGACTCCAAATTGCCCACATAAGGATACGGTACTTCCCTTTAAAGGTCTGCAGTTGTGTAGTGTAGTAGGATATATTTGGTGTTGTTCTGAGTGAGTTAGGAGGGATCAGGTTTGGGGTGATTATAAATGTTTAAAGATGGGATGATGGTCGGGTACTCGGGAATACGTTTTGCACACTTGAAATAAATCTTGTCGGTTTGCGTTATATAATTTCTTACTCTTTGTGGGGCTTTGTGTTCGTCTCACAGATTGGGGGGGGAGGTGGGGTGAAACATTGTTGGTGGTGGCGAGAAGGATGAGGAAAAGGGACGAATGTGGTGGTGGTAGTGAAGGAGGAGGTAGGACGTGGAATGTGGAATGAAGAAATAGTAGTGTGGAGTGGATGGATGAATGGCAATAGTAATGAGCAGCAATGTGGAAGAGAGAGAAACGTGGAGTGAGTGAAAGAAGGAAGGGTTGGGAGTATACGAATACATAGTGGAGGAGTGGGTGTGGGGGAAGGAGGGGGAGTTAGTTGATGACTGGGGAAGGTGGAGGGGTCGTGGATGGGGTTGGGGGATAGGGGGAGTTGGTGACTCGAGATAGTGTGGGGGGGGAAGGTGGAGGGGTCGTGGATGGGGGTGGGGGTAGGGGGTGGGGGGTCCAGCAGCGCGAGCCAATGGTCATAATGGGCTGATATACTGGCCATCTGTCAACTCACCTCCATCCCACCCAGTATTGCCTTTCATCTCTTGCACCGCCCGGCCAGAGTTGACGGTAGAGTGGATGCTGGAGTAGAGAGAGGGAGTGGATGCTGGAGTAGAGAGAGGGGAACTGAGGCTGGAGTAGAGAGAGGGGAACTGAGGCTGGAGTAGAGAGAGGGGAACTGAGGCTGGGGGAGTTGAAGATGGGGTATGAGAATGGGTATAGGAATGGGGAAGTTGAGGATGTAGTAGGGAGGAGGAATGGTCGAGGTCGAGGCTAGGATTGAGAGTGAAGAGTTATGAAAAAAGAGAATGAAATGAGAGAGATGAGACGAGTAGGGAATATGAGTATAAGGAAGGATGTTATGAAGTAATTTTGCTATAGTGTAATGGAAGTGTTAGGGGTGAGAGAGAGACGAGGGTAATAGTGTAAGAAGGGAGGGAGGGAAAGGGGATTAAACAAGTAGAAAGACACTGTTTACAGCCTGAAATTAAAATATTTTTACCTTTCTGTTATATAATATTTTTGTATATGTTAATGCTCCCTTCCTTTTCTTTTCTCTTCCTCGTGCACGCTCATCATTCCTCTTTACCAGGTCTCTACTACCTCCCTGACCACGTCCAGTCTTTCCTTGTTGACGCTTTTCTACTCACTCTCCCCACCACTCACCCCAACTCCCCAACACACGAACTCACATCCACACACACAAACACACGAATTCTCTTCCTCGCCCCTTCACTCTCACTCTCATTCCCCTCCCGCCGTTCCACTTCCACCCCCCACGCCCCTCCCCCACGCCCCTCTAGTCTCCGTCATTACCTCCTCAGTGGACACATAAAGACAAAACATTTACGACTTTTGGCCAAGATCAACGACACATTTAAAAATATGGTCGTCTTGTGGAACGACCCATTGCTGGAGGGCCAGAGTGTGGCATAAAGTTTTACGGTGTGAGGCAGTGTGTGTGTGTGTGTGTATGAGAGAGAGAGAGAGAGAATGTGTGTGTGTATGTGTGTGTATGTAAGGGAAAGAGATGGAGTGTATGTGTGCGTGAGAGGGAGAGAGAAACTGTGTGTGTGTGTGTGTGTGTATTGCATGAAATAAGAGATATTCAGAATGTTTGATGGAGCAACATGTTCCAACCTTGAGTTCATGGTATATATGACATTAATCCTGTGTAGTAGAAGTATAAAGAAAGGAAAATATTGGTGCTCTAATCTGTTTATAAATATTTTGACCATTTGCCAACGTCTCATAATTATGTTTGTAGAATGGAAGAGGGACATTAATCTTGGCCAGTGACTGTATAAGGCAAATAAGAGTGAAGTAAGAAGCTGCATTGATGACTGGGTGCATGGGAGAGACGGAAATCGAGGTATATTTTGCACTGGTAAAGGTGAGAATGAGTTAGAGGGGGGAAAAGTAAGAGTGAGTGTGAGTTAGAGGGGGGAAAAGTAAGAGTGAGTGTGAGTGTGTCATTTTATACTGATTGTGATGGAGAGTGAGTGTACTGTATATGGGGCTATAATAGAGTAATAGTGAGGGAGGGAGGGAAATTGAGGAGGAGGTGTTTTGATGGACTTAAAAACACACCGAGTGAAGTATAGGCGGTGCTGTAAAGGAGTGAGAATGAGACAGAGTAGGCGAGGTGTAATGTAGTGAAGGTGAGGGAAGGGAAAGTGAGAGTAAAAGAGGGACTAATGCAGTGAGGGCGAGTGAGAGTGAAGGAGGAGCTGTAATGGAGGGAGGGAGAGAGAGAGAGAGAGAGAGAGAGAGAGAGAGAAAGAGGGAGGGCAGCAGTAATTGCTATGGAGAGGGTAGGAAGGGTGAGGGTGCTTAGGGAGAGTACTGAAGAGGGAGTATATTGTGTGTGTGTGTGTGTGTGATAAATTTTTGGCATAGGAAAGTACTGATGCCGACGAGATGGAAGTGTGAAAGAGTGAATCACTTTTTATGTAAGTGTGTATATATCATACAATCGTAAACGTCAACAATATAAATTTATTTTCCTTATTATTATTCTTGTTATCTAAAGTGATTGTATATTTTGGCAGCTGTGAGAGACACGACCTCTTCTTTCACATTATTAAAATATTTTCCTCGAGTGGTAAAGTGTGATACATAGCCTACAGTAGATCTATAATAATGGTGGCATTACCCTTCATCAATCAGAGGTTCCTGATTTCGGTGAATTCGAGGCGACTGATAAGAATGAGAGTGGGCTGAGAGGTAACTCCATAATAATGATGGTGTTGTGCTCTATACCACCATATTATAAGGATAATATTCCTGTACCATTTTTATTAGACTCTCGTTCCTCCAATCCATCCCAGGGAATAGTTGCTGATTATCTAAAAAGTTACTCATTGTTAGGAATACTTTGGAATCTTTTGTTCCATATTTTTCCGACACATTTTTATCTTTTCAACTTTTTACCAAATCCACATGAGACCTGGCAGCGGAAATTTTAACTGCAACATTTCAAAGCAGAGATTCATTCCAGATGGTCGATATACGTGTAGTGGGGAAGGAAATACCGTCTCCAGCTCATTATTTGGATTTTACTTCTTTTAAAGCACATTATCCATGTTCTTGACCACCACTGGAGATAGAGTTTGTGGGTCTGGGCTTGGTCACGTGTAGTCGGGAACTGATTGTTGAGACTATTTTGTTTTGCCTACAAATACGATTATGTGATAAAAAATTCTCTTTAATTTCCTGAACGTGTCCACAGTAATTACATCATTTTTCCAAACTAGTGAGCACGAAGCACAAAATACGAACAAAATATCAGTGTTTGTGGACTGGAATCAGAGAAAGTTGCTCTGATCCATCTGTTGTGGACTGTACATACCTGAATGTGTGTACGTGTCTATGTACTTGAAATGTGTGCGTGTGTATGTGTGTAGCTTGTAGCGAGCGTGTGTACCCCCCACAGACAGTACGTGGAGCAACAGAGGGGCCGGAGTGAGTAATGTGGCGTGGGTAGCATAGCAGAGTACTTTCCCCTCCATTCCTCCCTCTCTCTCCCTCCCCTTCCTTCCTCCCTTCCTCCCTTCCTTCCTTCCTTCCTCCCTCCATCCCTCCCTCCCCTCCCTTCCTTCCTTCCTTCCTCCCTTCCTTCCTCCCTACCTTCCTCCCTCTCTCCCTCTCTCCCTCCCTTCCTCCCTCCCTCCCTCCCTTCCTTCCTTCCTCCCTTCCTCCCTTCCTCCCTCCCTTCCTCCCTTCCTTCCTTCCTCCATCCATCCCTTCCTTCCTCCCTCCCTCTTGTTTCACATTGCTCCCTCTCTCTCTCCTTTCTTTTTTTATTTTCTGTTTTTACTTTGCTCTCACCCATCTGTGTTCACCTTGATACCTTCCTTTCCCTCACCCTTCCTCCCTCTTATTTCACCTTCTTCCCGACTTCCTATACCCTTCTGCCTTGGCTTCCCCTCCATCTCCTTTCCTTCCTTTCCTTCTCCTTTCCTTCCTTCGCCTGGCTTCCTTCCCTCATTTCTTACTTTCTTACTTAACACTCATTTTTCCACTCTCTCTCTGTCTCTCTCTGTCGCCTTCTTCACTCTTCCTCCTCTCACCCTTGTACCACTTTCCTCGCCTCTCTGCCACACCTTTCTCCCTTTTCCATTCTCCTCCTCCATTTCCATACCTTCACCTCACGTTCTCTCATTTCTCATATTGTAATTCTACTCACTCATTTTCTCTGTCCATCTAAAGTCAGGCAGGTATTATATTTTTTTGATAATCCTGCCCCTCCTCCCTCTCTTATTTTTTTATTATACTTGTACTTAGCTTTTTTTCCCCTTATATCCATCTAATCATCCATGCATTCATTTACTTTCATTAATTTATTCATTCATTCACCTTCACCGTCAGTAGCTCAGCATAGCGTTCGGTAGCGGCCCTGCTGAGGAACCAAGACGCTACCTACCCCCCTAACCCCCCCTCCTCCCCCTCCCTCCCCCTCCCCCTCCTACTCCCCCTCCTACTCCCCCTCCTCCATCGTCTTCCCCCCCAACTATCACACCCATCCCACCCCCACTGCAGCCACCATACTTTAACTACTTACGGTTTTAATTTAAGTATGTCGTTAATTGGGAAGTTTCTTGGGGGTGATGGGTTGTGATAGTTGGCTTAGGGAGGAGGGGGAAGAAGGGGGAGGGGGGGGAGGGGCAGAGGGAAAGGGGGTGGTGGGTGGAATTGGGGAAAGGGAGTGAGTATGCCAGGGGTGACGGGAGGGGGTTTCTGAGAATGACGACGAGAAAGGGGGGGGGGGTCATGGGAGGGAGTTTGCAAAGGATTCAGGAAGGGGGTTTAGAGTTACGAGGGGGGAGGGGGAATAAGGAGGGAGGTGATAAGGAAAAGATACTGATGGTAGTATTGTGATTTATTATTATTATTATTATTATTATTATTATTATTATTATTATTATTATCTCATTTACATGCAGTAATCTCATATCTATCTTACATTATATTGCTACCAAGTTACTTCCATTTGTTCCATAGTTAACATGATCATTTTGCTATATAGTACGGCACAGTTAAAGTACCATCACTTAAGAGTAGGAATATACTGCTACTTCCTTTTTATGGACTGCTTCATCATTTAAGTATCATATACGGTACCAGTCTAAAAGTGTTTATTGCCAGTCTAAAAGTGTTTATTGCCAGTCTAAAAGTGTTTATTGCCAGTCTAAAAGTGTTTATTGCCAGTCTAAAAGTGTTTATTGCCAGTCTAAAAGTGTATATTAACAGTCTAAAAGTGTTTATTACCAGTCTAAAAGTGTTTATTGCCTGTCTAAAAGTGTTTATTACCAGTCTAAAAGTGTTTATTACCAGTCTAAAAGTGTTTATTACCAGTCTAAAAGTGTATGTTACCAGTCTAAAAGTGTAGCCTATATTGTTTTAAATAAATTGTTATCTGGTGTGTTTATTAATTTACTTTCTCTCTTCTAGGTACGTGTTGGTGTTGGTGTTGGGTCGTCACGATTCCTGCACCCAGAGTGGCAAGAGGTCGTAGTGGTGATGGTGGTGGTAAGTGGAAGGAAATGGGAGTGGTGAGATGGGATGGGATGGGATGGGAGTGGAGGTAGGGTGAGGAGTGGGTTGGAATGGGAGTGGAGGTAGGGTGAGGAGTGGGTTGGAATGGGAGTGGAGGTAGGGTGAGTGGTAGGATGGTAGGGGAGTGGAGGTGAGTATAGGATCTGATTGGGATATACAGTAATTGATGAATTGAAGAATGGTATGTGACAGGAGGCAGTGAGGAATGGGGTCAGGGATGGGAGTGAAAGAAAGGGTGAGCAGGTTGTTAAAAGAAGACGCGAATAAGGTGTAGTGGATGAAGTAAAGTGTGAATGGGTGAGTAGGACAATGTAAGTGGTCAGTGTGTACTCTCTCTCTCTCTCTCTCTCTCTCTCTCTCTCTCTCTCTCTCTCTCTCTCTCTCTCTCTCTCTCTCTCTCTCTCTCTCTCTCTCTCTCCACACACACACACACACTGCCTCAGATAGCCAGGGTTGTAATAGTGGTTGTTAGCACGCTCGTTACCCTCGTCCCGAATGTCACAGCGTCGGACGGCTGTTCAAGGACAATTAATCGGTGGCTGTTAGCGCCGGCTAGACCAATTAGAGGGTCGTAGGGAGCTTTGTTAAGTGTGTGTGATGGGCGGTAATTCGAGCAGCTCCGTGGCCATCGTAAAGACGGTGTCAATAGTCCGCTCTCCGTGGTACCCAAGTGTCCCGTGGTAAGAGTAAACAAACAACACCAATCCAACTCTCTCGTCTTTCCATTACACCAGCCACACTCTTTCATCTCTCCACATCACTTTTCTCTCTCTGTTCTTCTTTCTCTATTTCATCCTTCACACTTTCTTCTTTCCATTACACCCTTCACACTCTTTCATCTCTCTATTCTTCTTTCTCCATTCCACACTTCCCACTTTCTTTCCATATCACTTTCCACTCTCTCCATCCTATACCCTTCCCACTCTCTCCATTCTCCACTCCATCCCACCCTTCCCACTCTTTCCGTCTCACCATTCAGTCAGTCAGTCAATTGGGAAGTTTTCTTATATTTCTCTTCCGCTTTGATATTTGTCTTACTCTTGCTACTCCTTCCGATAATTCTTCTCAGGTCGATGTTTCAGTTCCGCCAGTCTAATAATCACTTGCTTTGTTCCACTTAATCGTCTCATATTTCTCTTGCTTTGTTCCACTCACTCTATGTCCTATATTTATCTTGCTTTGTTCCATTCACTCTATGTCCTATATTTATCTTGCTTTGTTCCATTCACTCTATGTCCTATATTTATCTTGCTTTGTTCCATTCACTCTATGTCCTATATTTATCTTGCTTTGTTCCACTCACTCTATGTCCTATATTTATCTTGCTTTGTTCCATTCACTCTATGTCCTATATTTATCTTGCTTTGTTCCACTCACTCTATGTCCTATATTTATCTTGTTCCTTCTCGTCATCAATGTACGGTGTCTTTTCCTTTCTTCCTTCCCTACATCAGTTATTTCCCTCTTTGCTCAGTCCTTTTATCACATAGTTCCTTTTCTTTTCCTGTTTCAGACCGGGCTATAATCTTGATCTCTGTTGACCCATAGTGATACATAATCTACCTAACCTAACACTATTTTATTGTGCTTTGGCCCTAAACATCCTAATCTGCCAACGTGACATTTATGAGCAGCAATGGTACTCAACCCTGATTAATTTGTATCCCATTAATCCTGTCACATCTAAACAAGCAACCATGATTTTAACCCTCCCCCTATACGAGTTCTCCATTTATAATATTTATATGATAAGATTTGTGTAGCCTGTTCTTATTAGCCCAGTATATAATATCCATCCTTCCTTTGCTCTTGTGTTCATAACTTGGTGTCCGTCGTTGTCTTTTTCATAATAATAATAATAATAATAACCCCAGTTGTTGTTGTTAAGCTTCCACAAATCCTCGTATCCTGAGTGACAAGGGTAGGATTCTCTCTCTCTCTCTCTCTCTCTCTCTCTCTCTCTCTCTCTCTCTCTCTCTCTCTCTCTCTCTCTCTCTCTCTCTCTCTCTCTCTCTCTCTCTCTCTCTCTCTCTCTCTCGTGTTCTGACCCCCGCAAACCACCCCTTTCACTACCTGCCAAACGACCCTCTCCAGTTCGTAACCCGGAACCTCGGACGTTACTTGACCCCGCTTTATGGCCTCAGTAAACACAGTGGCCGGACCCACCACCAGTGTGTGTGTGTGTGTGTGTTTGGGGGAGGGGGGGACTGAAGGGGTATGAATGTGAAGGGTACCGGGGGGGGGGGAGGGGAAGGATGTTTGGGTGTGTCTGTGGTTTTAGGGTGCGTTGAATGTGGTTGTGTGTGTGTGTGTGTGTGTGTGTGTGTGTGTGTGTGTGTGTGTGTGTGTGTGTGTGCGTGCTACTGGAGTGTGCGGTATGTTTTCTGTGTGCGTCAGCGAGTGTTGTGTTTTTGTGTAGGCTACTTGAGTGTGCGTTCATTTTGTGCGTGCGTGCGTGCGTGAGCGAGTGTTTATTTTTCTGTGTATGCGTGCTGCCTCGAGTTTAAATGTGAATGTGGCAGCGCTGGGAGTGATCAGGGGGGGGGGATGGAAGGGGGGGGGGTGTTGGTTGCTGGGGGTAAGGAAGATTAGGGGCGAGGTTAAAGGGAAGATTAGAGGGAAAGAGCAAGATGGGTTTAAGTGCATTACGAGGAAGGAAGGTCAGGAGGAGAAATATTTGCAGAGGGATCATTGTGAGACGAGTAAGAGAAATAGATATGAACGGCAAGGATATGAGAGAGAGAGAGAGAGAGAGAGAGAGAGAGAGAGAGAGAGAGAGAGAGAGAGAGAGAGAGTGAGAGAGGTTTTGAAGGATCATATTTTGTCAGATCGAGACACGGAGTTAATTGAAGATGACGAATAGAAGGAAGGTACAGAGGTTGTCGAAGATTATTATAAAGTGAAAGTGAAAAAAAAGAAGTAAACATTAAGGAAGAGGTGGGAGTAAAAATAAATGGGTAAGGTATATATTAATGATGGTGAAAAATATTAATCTGATGTTGTGAAGGATGATAAAAATAGGTTCGGATCACGGTTTAAACGATGAAAAAAGAAAAAAAAACCATGGATATTGAATGTAGGGAGTATAAGGTTGGGGAAATGGTAGGGTGGAACGTGAGGCAGGATAAGGATGGAGAAGGTCGTGGTGGCAGGATTAATTAAGTGGTGGTGGTGGTGATGGTGGTGGTGGCTAGGATGTATGTGGTTGAGGATGTCTAGGCAAGGAGAAACAGATGGGATGAACAAGGATGTGTGGCGAGGTACGGTAGGGAGAGGTGAGACAGAACTGAACAAAAGGTGTGTGTGTGTATGTATGTGTATCGAAGTAGGGTGAGGTGTGGTGTGGTATAGGGTGAGCTATATAGGCAGAGTGATGTAGGGTGGTGTGGTGAGACAAATGATGCAGTATGTGGTAAAGTGTGGTGAGGCAGAATTAATGAAAAGCAGTAAAACAGGATGAAGTATAATGAAGTGTGGTGAAGTGTAGTGAGGTATAGTGAGGCAAAATGAGGTGCAATGAAGCATGATGAGGTGTGGTGAGGCAGGATGAGGCAGAGAGAGGAGGCAGGGTGAGGCAGAGAGAGGAGGCAGGGTGACTGTAATTGATGTTTGAGAATGACTCGCAGGCTGGCTTTAATTTTACCAGGGCAAATAATGTCTTCATCTGTGTGTGTGTGTGTGTGTGTGTGTGCTACGAATTCTCAACTAAAGTGTAGTGTTCTCGTTGGGGTATGTATGTATGTACGACACACATACACACACATACACACACACACATACATATTCCTAATAATTATCTTTACCTCTGCATGGTCTGTTGTTGCTGCTATTCCTCATTTCATCATTATTTTATTCCACTCATTTCTTCCTCTTATTATCCACACTCTTCCTCTTATCCTTTCTTTTGTTTTCGTTCTTCTCTTTCTTATATTCCCATTCTTCCTCTCGCCCTTCCATTTGTATTCATTCTTCTCCATTATGTATTATTATAGTTTTCATTTATTCTCTTTCCTCATTTATCATTCATCTTGTTCTCAGTTTTGTTCTACCATTGACTGGAATTTCCCTTAATTATTTCACTCTCCCTCTACCCCCCCCCTTCGACTTAGTGGGTAGATAGGTAAGATGGGTGGGTAGATGGGTGGCAGTGGTCAAATTGGTGAGTGGGTAGATGGGTTAGGTGGGTTAGATGGGTGGCAGTGGTCAAGTGTGTAGGTGTGTGAGTGGGGTAGGTGGGTTAGATGGGTGGCAGTGGTCAAGTGTGTAGGTGGGTGGCAGTGTGTAGGTGGGTTAGGTGGGGGTAGCAGTGGTATAGGTAGGGTCCAGCATTCCTTTAGCAGACTCAAGACTCCCTGCTGTGACCAACCCGCTTTGAAACGCACCCCAATTTTCTCTCTCTCTCTCTCTCTCTCTCTCTCTCTCTCTCTCTTTCTCTCTCCCATATTATTTCATTGTTTTATTTATTTATTTATTTTTGTCTCCCCTTTTCAATTTATCTTCTTACTTTTCTATTTATCTTTTCTTCTCCTCGTTCGTTTCTTCCTAGACCACCATTTCTCTCATTTTCATTTCTTCCTTCTTCATGCCCTTTACTTCTCATCTTTCTTCCTTCCTTGTCTCCTTTATTCCCTCATTTCCTCTACTCTCACTTATTCCTACTTCCTCCTCCTCCTTTTCTTAATTTCATATTTTTTCTTTTTTAATGCTCATTTATTCGTATGTTTTCATCTTAAATTCCTCCATTATCAGTCATTTCTCGTAATTAAAGTTTTCTCCTTATCTTTAATTATATCCTTTCTTCCCTCTTTTTATATAGTCTTTCCTTCATCCTCGTATCCATTTCTTTATAACTATACATTCATTCACTTCATCCTTTCCTTCATTCACTTCATCCTTTCCTTCATTCACTTCATCCTTTCCTTCATTCACTTCATCCTTTCCTTCCTTTATCTTTCTTTCCTTTTTAAGTCACTGCATCCCATCCTTCACCCCTCCTTTTCTTCCTTTATCCTTCCTTTACTTCCTTCACCCCTCCTTACCTTCCTACATCACTCTTTCCCTTCCTCCACCCCTCATTCCCTTCCTCCACCCCTCATTCCCTTCCTCCACCCCACCTTCCCTTTCTTCACCCCATCTTCCCTTCCTTCACCCCTCTTTCCCTTCCTTTTCTTCTCTTTTACTCTCATTTCTTTCCCTTCTATCGACCTCCCTTTAATTTTTCCCCTTTCAACCTCCTCGTTCTTTTATTTTCCCAGTAATCATTTTTAACTTTCCCCTCCACCCCTTCTATCTCTCTTTTCCTCCCATCTCTCTCTCTCTCCCTCCCTTCCTTCATCGCATACACACACAAACTCTCTCTCTCTCTCTCTCTCTCTCTCTCTCTCTCTCTCTCTCTCTCTCTCTCTCTCTCTCTCTCTCCTACTTTTTCTCGTCTCAGATTTATTCCCAGTGGGTTTTTTTTCTCTCTACTTGGGTACACTGGTTGTAGGAAGAAGGAGAAGGAGGGGTACCAAGGAGGATTTGGGTGTGGGTGTGGACAAGAGGGTGTGGAATCTTGAGTAAGTGTGTGTGTATGTGTGTGTTCAGTTGCCCATGTATGGTTCAAATGTACACATGCTGTCTGTTAACGAATATGTACAGATTGAGTGTGTGTGTGTGTGTGTGTGTGAATGATATTAATATAAATTTCCGATTGCCTAATACCTTTTCACACACACACACACACACACACACACACACACACACACACACCAGCTCGAATAAAAAACTCCTATTATTGTTTGCATAATTTATATCTTGTAATGTCAACGACCAATTTATATATCAAACTTATCGTTACTCTTCTACTCTAATGCTAAAATGTCCAATTCTTTTTATTCAGAATTTGCCTTTATTATAAATAGTCAACATCATATTATTTGACTGTAACCATGACCTTTCCTTCTGTCCACTCACACGTCCCTTGATCCTTTCCTTCCTCCCTTCTTGCCTCCTTCCTTTCCCTTCCTTCCTTGCCTCCTTCCTTCCTTCCTTCCTTCCTTCCTTCCTTCCTTCCTTCCTTCCTTCCTTCCTTGCCTCCCTCCATCCCTTCCTTTCTTCCTTCCCTTATCTACTACCCATTCCTCCTCATTTCTTGCCCTCTCACCCCTATTCTCTCTTTCACACACACACACACATCCATTCCAACATCCACCCCCACATCATCACCTCCCCAACCTCCCCCCATCACGTCCACCCCCCCCCACCCCCCTGTGATGTGAACCAGAGCCCCGGAAAATTCCAAAAGGCTCCAGTTGAGGTCGTTCCCAGCAGCCGTCCAGAGCCCTTGGGGGAGGGGGGGAGGGAGTAAGGGAGGAAAGAGGGGGTGGGGTGGAGTAAGGAGGGGTGAGGGAGGAGTGGTGGATGGAAGGGAGGAGTGGAGGAAAGAGGGGATGGGGTGGAGTAAGGGAGGAGTGGAGGAAAGAGGGGGTGGGGTGGAGTAAGAGAGTAAGGAGGGGTGAGGGAGGAGTGGAGGATGGAAGGGAGGAGTGGAGGAAAGAGGGGATGGGGTGGAGTAAGAAAGTAAGGAGGGGTGAGGGAGTAAGGAAGGAGTGGAGGATGGAAGGGAGAGGGAGTAAGGGAGGAGTTGAAGATGGAAGGGATATTAAGGGAGGAGTGGAGGGCAATGAAAGGGAGGAGGGAGAGGAACAGGAGAGAGTAAGGATGGAAGGACGGGATGAATGGAGATGGAAGGTGATGAAAGAACGGAATGAAGGAAGGGAGAAAGTGAGGTGGTAAGTGTGTGAAATTGATTCGCTTGTGGTTCTCTGATATAGACTGAAATGTGGAAGTTCTCGATTTCTGTAGACGGTCACACAAGGCAATTCTGACATGTACTGAACGGGTCTCTTTCCTGCATGGCCTAGCTTAGACTTAGAGGAAACGATAGCCTCCAAATTGTTGACACCACATGCAGGTAGGAACTTAGACAGATATGTTACCAGATAAGCAACAATTAAGGAAAATAAACAAACAAGGTATGTATGTGTATGAAAAAAAAAAAAGTAATGTGGATGAAAATAAGTACCGTATATGAAAGTAAACAAACAAGGTATTTATGTGTATGAAAAAAAAGTAATGTGGATGAAAATAAGTACCGTATATGAAAGTAAACAAACAAGGTATGTATGTGTATAAAAAAAAGGAATGTAGATGAAAATAAATACCGTATGAAAGAAAACAAACAAGGGATGTATGTGTATGAAAAAAAGGATGTATGTGTATGAAAAAAAAGTAATGTGGATGAAAATAAGTACCGTATGAAAGTATGTGTATGAAAGAAAATAAAAATTAGGTACAGTGCATTCGTCCACACCATTTTTGCTTTGCCCAAATAGTCTACCATAGCTTCACACACCAATTTTTCTGCTCTATTACAACGCGATACATAATGCCACACAACACGAGTCATTCTAAAACCACATTTTTTTTTTTTTTTTTTTTTTTTTTTTTTTTTTTTATACTCAATCAAACCTTCTGTTGTTTGTGGAAATGATTGAGGTAGTAGATTATTTTATGTGTTGAGTTTGTAGGTATAAAAGGTTGGTGGTATAGATGTAAGGGAACCACTGAAGAGAAATGCAGATATGAGAAGGAGAAAGAGAGAGAGAGAGATGGAGAGGGGGTGAGAGATAAAACATGGAAGGAAGGAGATAAAGATACTAAGCTGGATGTAGTGGGAGGAGAGAGAGAGAGAGAGATAGAACAGGACGAGGATAAGGCATAGTAAGAGAGACGAATGAGAAAAATTGAAAGAAGAGAAAAGGGGTGTATGGAGTGGAAGAAAAGTGTGAAGGAATTGTGAGAATGTGCAAAAGAGATGGAAAGATAGGGGGGAAGGTGAGAGAGAGAGATAGAGAGAGAGAGAGAGAGAGAGAGAGAGAGACGAAATATACTTATACGGTTGCTAAATGTAGAGAGTTAAAGAGAAATGGTAAGGAGATAGATATATAGAGAGAAGGGGAGAAAGAGAGGAAGGAGAGGTGGGAGAGGGAGGGGATAGAGGGGGGATGGGAAGAAGAAGGGAGGGGAATAGAGGGGTGGAAGAGTGAGAGAGAGGAGCGGGGTGGAAGAGTGAGAGAGAGGGAGGGTAGGGGGGAGTGAGGGTGGAAGAGTGAGAGAGAGAGGGGGAGGGGGAGTAGAAGAGTGAGAGAGAGAGAGGGAGGGTAGGGGGAATGAGGGGGGGGGGGAAGAGTGAGAGAGAGAGAGAGAGGG
>JAWZYT010000288.1:357500-376626 GCA_034508575.1 Petrolisthes manimaculis | reverse complement strand
CAGAGCCAGGATCCATTATTATTATTATTATCATCATTATTATTATTATTATTTGTAAAGTATGTGGTGTTGTGTAGGCACCGGGGTGTTGACATAAGTGGTGATGGAGGAGGAGGGGTTGGGTTGTAGGAAGGGGAGGTTGTTTAAACAGTGTATACGTGTCCTTGCTCATCTAAAACATCTGTGCTGCCCTTCTTCTCTCTCTCTCTCTCTCTCTCTTTCTTTCTCTCTCTCTCTCTCCTATGACTTCAACGCGACAATACAAAGTAAGTCGCACTCCACCATTCATATTTTCAACGCGACAATATAAAGGTGAGCCACACTTCAAAACACACACACTCTCTCTCTCTCTCTCTCTCTCGCTCGCTCGCTCCGCTCGCTCTCTCTCTCGCTCTCTCTTGCTCTCTCTCTCCTTTGCTCGCTCTCTCGCGCGCTACCTCTCGCCTCTCTCTCTCGCGCGCTCTCTCGCGCTCTCTCTCTCGCTCCTCTCTCTCTCTCTCTCTCTCTCTCTCTCTCTCTCCTCTCTCTCTCTCTCTCTCTCTCTCTCTCTCTCTCTCTCTCTCTCTCTCTCTCTCTCTCTCTCTCTCTCTCTCTCTCTCTCTCTCCTCTCTCTCTCTCTCTGTATTTATTTAGTCTATTAACATTTATGCCTGCGTCCTGTAACATTACAAAATTATAATCTTGCTACACAACTTGGCTGACCATGTCGAATCAGAAATGTAAACACAAACCACGGAAATGTAATATTTGTCTCGCCAGTGTGAAATCTTTATGGGTTTCCTGTCAAAATACTGTGTGAGGAATGAATGTTGTGTGTGTGTGTGTGTGTGTGTGTGAGTGTGTGTTAAGGCCAAATGTGTTACTCCCATCGCCCCACTGATTAAGAACAATTAAAACACTCGCCTCACAATGCATGGCTATAGGTCATTTGCTGCCACAGAAGGGAACAGAGAGGAAGGATACAAAGTTCTAAAAGCACGACCAAGGACAGAAAATTATATATACAGTATAGTCGTAGTGCTGAAGTATGGGACCGTGATGCATGCCCCCTCTATATATAATTTTTGCTTCGTGATACTAATTGGAAAGTGAATGGAGAGTAGCGATGGTGAATTGTAATTGTAGTGTAGTGTTTTGTGTTACTGGTGATTTCGTTTGTGTTGCTGCGTGTTACTGGGTTGTAGTTGTACCTGCGTGTCCTGGCTGGCTGGCTGGCTGGCTGGGTGGGTGTTGTTGGCCCTCTACCCGACAACACACTACTGAGCCTCCATCCCTTCACAACCCTCCCTTTATTTATTACCCTCCATGGCTGAGGACCGGAAATGTGTAGGACGGGTTGGGAATTCAGTAGACGTGCTCAGGAAGAAAATAAACACGAATCACTACTACTACTACTACTATTACTACTACTACGACTACTACTACCTCCACCACCAATACGACTACTACCTCCACCACCAATACGACTACTACCTCCACCACCAATACGACTACTACCTCCACCACCAATACGACTACTACCTCCACCACCAATACGATTACTACTACTGCTACCACTACCACCACTATAACTACCACTACCACTACCACTACCACCACCACCACCACCACCACAATCATCTGTACCACGGTCAATACTCCCTTTTCATAACTGTACACGTAGGGCCTGACGGCATCCATTCTTCCTTTAACACCAGTGCATTGGGAATTTTTTTTTTATCAAATTTGTCTGTTTGTTTTTTTCGTGTGGTTACTTACACATAAAAAAAATGGCCTAATAAGCCTTAATTAAACAACGGATAATTAATAACATTTGCCTTTTTCCTCTGAGTAGATGATAATTACGTTTTCCTCTCTTACTTTCCAACTCTCCAACACTCCTTGGACTCTGGTCAAGCACTATCAGTCATGGCTGTACAATACGTATCCATGTCAGTTTTTGTGGGCCGATACCAAGAGTCCCCAAGACGGTCTTCATATCCCAATCCTGCACTTGAACAACAAAATGACGTCTCAAATCAAATAAATAAATAAATAAATAAATGGATGGGATGAAAAGCCACATTTGACCCCGGATACACATACAGTTCCAGTAGTAGGCTATGTCAGTGAGGTGAGCAAAGCCAGCATGAACACAGTACAGTATTAGGAGATGTTTATTCACACGCCTTGATGATTATTATGGCCTTGAGAGACTGCTTTCCCACACCCTGTCATTAACTTTTATCTCCCCCCCCCCCCCCCCAAACTCCGACACGCTCCTTACAAGACCTCCTTAGTGAGTCCCCTATTCTATACTATACGTTCTCACTTCTATGTCTTATGTGTTTCTCGTCCAATACTGGTAGTTTTGTCATATATATATATATACTGTAGCTCCAGTTTGTGCAGTAGACTAATCTTTTCCTTTTCGTCTTCTCTCTAATTTTTTCCCTTTCATCTTCTCTCTTTCATTTTTTCCCTTTCATTTTCTCCCTTTCATTATTTTCCCTTTCGTCTTCTCCCTTTCATCTTCTCTCTTTCATCGTTTCCCTTTCGTCTGCTTAAATTTCCTTCTACCACACCAATACATAAGCTCCCCTTCGCCCCCCCCCCCCCCCCCAAAAAATAAAAATAAACAGAGGCGAGGATATTTGTATCTATTTAGCTTTTCAATCTCTTTAGTCTTTAGAGAATATTTCACTTGTCTATACGTAAAACCTTCCCTCCTCTCCTCCTCTTCCCCTCCCCTCCCCTCTTCTCCCCTCTTCCCTTCCCCTCCTTCCTTCCTCCCTCCCCTCGTTCCTGTGGTCTCAAATCTCGGTCTTGGTCTACAGTATACTTTTAACTTGCTGTATTACCTGGCCAACCCTTGCTTGTGGCGGTCTTGTTAGTGTGTGTGTGTGTGTGTGTGTATTGAGGCTTATGATTTTTTTTTTTTTGTGTGTGTGATGAGGTTTTTATATATATATATATATATATATATATATATATATATATATATATATATATATATATATATATATATATATATATATATATATATATATATATATATATATATATATTTTTTTTTTTTTTGTATATGTTTAAGTGTTATTTTTGTGTGTGCAAGTGTTGTTGTTTTTTTGTGTGTTTCTCTGTATATGTGTTTTATTGATATGTGTGTGTGCGTCTGTTTGCGTGCGTGCGTGCGTGTACTGACCACCACCATATGCCACCACAGTAACCATCGCTCTAAATGAGTTGCCGATAACTCTTAGTAAATAGGTCTGGGTTGTGCATTTCGTAATTATAGCCATAGGGAGAAGGGAATGAATAACACACACACACACACACACACACACACACACACACACACACACACACACACACACACACACAACAGGTACCAACTAACCAATTAACCTACCGACCAACGAACGTCTTGTGTGGAACGAATTAATTAAAGGGAAATTCTCTTGTTGGGGAATTGCAAGGAGGTTCTGTGTTTCCTTCAATAGTATACTATAGGCCAGCCAGGAAACAGAGGACTTTAATATGGTACTTTAATGAGGGGTCTGTTTCGTGGCATAGTTTGGAGGACTCGGTAGTTCACCAGATTACCCTCAAACCCCGTGCCTGGAAACAGATCACTTCAAAATGTGTGTATGTGATTTGTTTTGTAGCATTGTTTGAAGGAATAAGTATAGTTCTCTCCTACTTCCCCTGTGTATGAAACGACCCCCTTGTTGTTGTTGTGGTTGTTGTTATGGTTTGTTGTGGTAGTCTTTGTGTTGTAGTTGTTATTGCCGTCGTTGTTGTGGTGGTGGTCTTTTTGTTGTAGTTGCTGTTGTTATGTTTTGTAATCATTTTTGTTGTAGTTGATATTGTCGTCGTTGTTGTTGTTGTCGTTGTTGTTGTTGTTGTTGTTGTTGTTGTTGTTGTTATGCTGTATGCAAATCGTGTATATCCCGTCATAGTCATAGATGGTGATGAAGGTATGTATGTATGAAGGTTACAGGAATGACATTGTTGATTCAAAACGTTCAGGAAAACAAAACAGAAGGAAATACCAATCGGCCCTGTCTGTATGTCATCACCAACTAGGACTAGGACGGTATATACACAATTTGTATGTAGTTCAAAGTCTTCAGCTTTGGACATATAATTATTTTTCCTTTCAACCACTATGCTAGTTCTAAATTGGTTTAAAATCTCCCCCAATACTGAGGAAACAGGCCTGAAAGTTTGATGATATCTGGTATGGTCTCGGAGGAGTTAGGTTCGGACATTTTACAAAATCTGGGGCACAAGAACTGAGGTTGACCACCAGGCCTAAAAGCTGTCCAAGATCAGGGGCCAAAAAATGTGTCTGAAATATAGAAGACTTGCTTCGCTTGTGACAGGGGCCCGTTCCTCTCGGGTATATTTCCGTAGTGACTTTTAATTAATCATTTCTCCCCTTAAACTTCTTGTGGAGGCATCGTCTACTTGACTGTCCATCATTATCGCCTCCTCTCCCACGCATGACTTTATCTGAATACATCGTTTGTGTGTATCCAAAGTATTGTCAACACGGGTGGGTGATCTTAAAGGTTCTCCAATGCCAGACACAACTACACACTCAGGCACATAACATTATTATTACCGCTTTGCAGACGTGGAATTTCCTGTGTATATTGGTACCGATCGAGCAGTCAGTCAATCGGTTAGTTAGTTAGTAGGTTAGTTGTTTGGTTAGTTAGTTAGTCAATACATCAATAAGTTAGTCATGCTAACAACTGTTATATCTTCTGGTGTTATTCCAATTTTGTTTTCATGGATGTTTGTCTTTTTGTTTGTTGGTTGATTGTTACAGACAGAGGCAAAGGCTGAGAGAGAGAAGAGAGAGAGATTGTGTAAGTTGGTGTAATACTTCGTAAGCTCATTGTGGTAAGACACTAGACTGGTGGTGGTGGTGGTGGTGTGTGTGTTTGGTACATAGTGGGGCGTGGCTGGTGTGTGTGTGTGTGTGTGTGTGTGTGTGTGTGTGTGTGTGTGTGTGTTATAGAGAGATAGATATATAAATAGATAGATAGATAGATAGATAAACACAGACAGGCAGACAAACAGACAGACAGAAAAAAAATAGAAAGAGAATAGACATATGGCAGGAACTGAAATAAGTTGTACTGATCTATAGAGCTACCCTGAATCATCCCGTAGTTGCACTGAGGTTGAAGGAAGGCGCTACACCTCAGTTTCCACCCAACCAGACTTGACGCCAAGGAATAAATGAGACGCACAAATGTCAGACGTCACAGATGCGTCAACCCGAGCCTCAGAATGTCATATTATAAGACGTGTAACAAATGACACCCATATATTGTACCGAAGAGAGAATAGAATGGGTAATGAATGTGTGAATTTTGTTTGTTTGATATTATATTATTATGCTTGTCATCACGTGTCATATTGTGTGTATAGTTATTTGTTGACTGAGTCTGTTTTCACTATGATTTATTTGATATTGTAGACTATCGCTCTTTATTTATAGCAGAGTTCACAGAAGCATTGTTCAGAGGGTACCATTATTTTTGTTGTTCATCTGGTCCTGTTTCTTTTGCAAATAATTATATACTCTGGACTCTGTGATCCTGTATGAAAATTGGAGGCTTCTGATTCCTCCTGACCATGCCATGAAACAAGCTCCTTCCTTATTGGTGTGTGTGTTTCGTGGCAATATTTGAAGGACTCGTTAACCTCCACCAATTTTCTGACTAAATCACAGGGTTCCTTCAACACGTAAGATGTGACTTATTTACCAACCATCCCAACAACCAACCTGGGGCCAAGAAGTGTTGTTTTTTTACGTCACATACGATTTTATCACATTTATTCAAACGACGAACATTACGGGTGTATTTTGCAGTTATTTTTAGTTTTTATTTCAATTACGTTTTTTTTTTTTTTTTTTTGGCGACTATTGATGCTAAAAAAAAATCCTATGGTTATTTTAATTTCTTTGGCAATATAGAATTTGCGCTGATATATTATTTTATTTTTATTTTTATATTTATATATTCATATATATCTTTTTTTACTATTGATGCTAAAATTTGTCTATGGTTACAATTTTAATTTCTTTAACAATTTACGCTGATATTTTTTTATTTATCATTATTTTTATATATATTTTTTCCTTTTTTTTTAATACCGATGCTGTAAAATTCCTATTGTTATTATTTTAATTTCTTTGGCAATATAGAATGTACACTGATATGTGAATTATTGCCCAGTTCAATTACAACAAATTTTCATCTCCTTGCCATTCAACATAATTTTTTCCAGTGTTTATGGATGTTCTTGATCTCCTTCTAATTCAACCTTTTATTTTTTTTATTTTCTATTGTGTTTGTGCATATTTTTCTCTTCTCATTTATATTTTATGGATGCTCTTTATTATCTCCCTTCCATTCAACCTTTTAATTTTATTTATTTGTTGTTGTTTTTCACTTTATTTGTGGATATCTATATTTTTCATCTTTTCTTTCAACTTTTTTTGAGATTTTGTGAATATTTATTATATTCTCATTCAACTTTTTTTTACAGTATTTGCAGTGGATGTTTTTTTTCTGTAGGACTATATATTACTTTACTCTTAGCCACAATCACTTTCATAATATATTTCTGACACACCTTCTTCCCATGGAGACTGAATCCAACCAACAAGCCTTGCAGCTCCATCCTTTCGTCATCATCAATACAACTAACTAACTCTCTGTCTGTACGATCTGCCAACACGAGAACTGCTAGCTTTCATTCTCTGTCTGTCTGTCTGTCTGTGTCTGTCTGTCTGTCTGTCTGTCTGTCTGTCTGTCTGTCTGTCTGTCTGTCTGTCTGTCTGTCTGTTTGTCTGTCTGTCTACAATCCTACCTTCATTCCTATCTTCTTCGTTCATACCCCAGAATACTCCCACAAAATTATCATCCACTCTTCAGACGAGATGATGATGATGATGATAATAATAATAATAATAATAATAATAATAATAATAATAATAATAATAATAATAATAATAATAATAATAATAATATTGACATTGGTACAAGGTATATAATTTTTGATGATAGTGTTTTGGTCCTAACTCATCTGTTGTTCATCTGAGCCAACAAGACAATAAGTGAGTGACAGCTGCCCAACGCCATCCACTCCACCCTACTTGGCTACACTATCTGTCTGTCTGTAATGATTCTATATACTCGCTCTTGCACATGACTCTGAACATTAGCAAAGAAGATTGTTGTTGTTGTTGTTGGGTGTATATTGGTAGTATTGCACGTCAACACACACACACACACACATAAACTCGCCCAAACCCTAGCTCCCCCTCCCCCTCCACAAACACACACACACACACGACTAAGCAAGCCTGCAACTCGACCATCTCATAAATTTGTGTTCCAGATGAGACAACTGAGAGACGAGAGGATTGAATTGGTGTTGGTTCATTGCACAAGGTAATAATGTTGTTGCTACAGAGGCTGGGTTATATTTTGGTGCACCCTGGCTGGCCTGTTAAAAATGTACCCACTTATCTCTCTCTCTTGGTCTAGGTTAGGTTGGAGTGTAGAAAAGTATATTGTTGTTGTTATTATTATTATTATTGGTTTTTTTATTATTGCTGTTGTTGTAGTTGTTGTTATTATTTTTATATTATTGTTATTATGTGTGTTTGTACTTTGTTTATGTTTATTTGTGTGTGTGTGTGTGTGTGTGTGTGTGTGTGTTTATGTGTGTGTCGCAAGCCTTACCTACGCAACTAATAATGACACGTATAGTACAGTACCATACAGTACAGTCGCGCACACAAATTCGCATTCCACCCAGCGTTGTGAGTCATTTGTGTGTCCGAAGTTGGAGGTAATTCTGGAGCAACTGATTCCTCCAAACTATTCCAAGCAACGGGACACCAATTATTTTTAGTTAATCTGATGCTGTAAATTTGTTACGTTCGATGCTGTGATACTCTTAATTAAACTTAAAGGGGAGGTTCTCTAGTTGGTAAAATTGGAAGGACTCTGATTCCTCCTAACTTTGCCACAAAACTGATTCCCTCTTATAATACTACCATTGAGGGCGTCTGTTTTTTTTTTTTTTTTCGTATAGTTAGGAGGAATCAATAGCCTACCATTTTACCAACATGCGAAACTCTTCTTAATAAGGGGATCATAATATTATAATCTCGTAGTTGAATCTGAGAGTTAACTGATTCCTCTGAGTATGAATACTTTATTTTTTACTTTTTTTATCTATTTATCTTCTTTTTTTTTTTTTGGGGGGGGGGTATTATTCCCATATAACCCCAGGCCAGACACACTTTAGACAGACAACGCCAAATGCCCTACGAATTTGTGTGCACGACTGTACTGTCTGTGAGGAAAGTTTATAATAGGTACTTTACTGTAGTACGTGGTCAGCCTGGGGCATGTGTGTGTGTATGTGTATGTATTATATTTGTGTGTGTGTGTGTGTGTGTGTATACGTGTGTGTATATATATACGTGTGTGTGTGTACTATGTTTGTGTGTGTGTGTGTGTGTGTGTGTGTATTAGTAAGTGGATGTGTGTGTGTATTAGTAGGTGGATGTGTGTGTGTTTATATTTGTGTTTGTGTGTATGAGCGTTCGTGACTGTTCTTAGCTGCTGTAAGTGGGTATGACTTATGTGTGACAATATTGAAAGATAGATAGATAGATGTATATACCGTACGTGTGTATACTTAGTGGGAAAGTGTACAGTACTGTGGGTTAACATCTGGTGAGTCCTTTAAACAAAACAACAACAACAACAACAACAACAACGACAACATCAACAACAACACGTCCACATATCCTCTGATTCAGATCCGTGTCTCCAAAGGTAATGGTTTTGGAAAGAGACGAGAAAGAGGAGAGAGGAAATATGGAGGAATGAAAGAAGAGAAAAAGGGGAAGTGGGAGGAAGCGAGGGAAGATGGAGAGGGATGAAGGAGGAAGAGAAAAGGGAGTGAGGAAGGGAAGGGAGGGGTGAAGGAGGAAGAGGAGAGGGAGGGAGGGATGAGATTGAGAAGGAGGAAGAGGAGAGTGAGTGAGGGATGAGATTGAAAAGGAGGAATAGGAGAGTGAATAAGGGATGAGGAAGGAAAGGAGGAAGAGAAGGGGAAGGGAGGGATGAGGAAGGAAAGGAGGAAGAGAAGAGTGAGTGAGGGATGAGAAAGAAGAGGAGGAGGTGGTGAGGGAGGGATGAGGGAAGGTGGACAGGAAGGGGGGACTGGTGGGGGTGGGGGATTGAAAGGGAGCGTGATGACAGTTTTGACAGCTGGTGGGACCCAAGGAACGAATAGTGAGAGTGAGAGGAAGAACAGGATGGGACAGTGAGAGTGATTGGAAAAAGAGGAAGAGGAGAGGAGTGGGAAGGAGAATAAAGAGTGAGAGAAGTGACAAGAAAAGTAGGAGAGTGAGAGTGAGAGGAAGAGGAGGAGAGGAGAAAGAACAACAAATAGTGAGAGTGAGAGGAGAAAGAGGAGGAGGAGGAGGAGAGGGGGAGGAGAACGAAGGCTGAGAGTGACAGAAGGAAGATTATAAGTTATAAAACACAAATGAAAACAAGGACTTTCAAACGGCAACAAATCTGCCGGTCCTTCCTAGGGTGTTTGACTACGTTATGGTATAGTACTGGACTCAAGGAAAGTAAAAAGAGGAAAAGGAGGAGGAGGAGGAAAGAGAAAAAGGAGGAGAAAGAGGAAAAGGAAGAGAAATAGGAAAAGGAAGAGAAATAGGAAAAGGAAGAAGAGGAGGAGACGACCCTAGTACCCCCGACCCACATTCCCTTTGTCGAGACCCTCCCACACACATGACTGACTAAACACACACACACACACACACATATATATATATATATATATATATATATATATATATATATATATATATATATATATATATATATATATATATATATATGTGTGTGTGATGATATAAATCTGGATACGGACATGTCCAGAATCAAACATCACAAATCAAAACAAAAATCATCAACACAGGCCTGGTATATTTGATGATGGTGCATGGTGTTGGTGGTAGCGGTCACTCCTGTTGGATATACTTGTGAAACGCCTTACCATAAACAATGTAAAAAGAAGAGAGGAGCCCTATAGGATGGATGGATTGGTGGTGGTGGTGGTGGTGGTGGTGTTTGTCAGATGTGTGTGGATTGGTACAGAAAGGTCACAGTAAACATTGAGAAACCGACCGATGGGGGTGTGATGTGATGTGATGGTGGGGGTGTCAGTGTCGTCTGTGATGGTCAGTTGTCTGTGTGTTGTTTTTTTCAGTTGGTGTGTGTGTGTGCGTTTCAGTTTGTGGGTATGTGTGTGTGTAAGTTAGTTTGTTTCAGTTTGTGTGTGTAAGTTAGTTTGTTTCAGTCTGTGTGTGTGTTTAACAATTATTCTTCGCAAGACTAGACTTTTAGTAAATTGAAAAGTTTGACATGCATCCATCCCTCCATATGTTAGTTCTAGTGTTTGGCTGGAATGATACTGAACGGGAGATCCTGTAGTTGGTGAATTGCAAGGTCTATGATATCCTCCAAACTATGCCACAAAACAGATCCCCTATTAGTACCAATGAGGGCCTCTGTATTCTGGCATAGTTAGGAGGAATCAGAGACTTCCCAATTCAACAACAAGATAATCTCTCCTTAATTAACACATGATAAAGGAATGGGTGTGATGCAAAGAGGAATTATTTTAAGTATTGGGTTGGGTTTGTGTTTGGGGAATAATTACATCTTGTGAAAAATGGGGTTATAGGTTTACGAACTTTTTTATTCATAGTGAAGACATTTTTTATTAAAAGTTACTCTGAAAAGTTCAGCTCAGATAGTGTTTTGTTGTCCTGCTCCGTGGTGTGATGCTGGTGGAAATAACTGCAATGTATTCTATTAATTACTGCAACGTAAATAATAATGTAATAAGAGTGATCTGGTTATTAATAATTGAAACGTATTCACCAGTAAGTCAGTCAGTCAGTCAGTCAGTCAGTCAGTCAGTCAGTTAAAGGACCCTGTGATGTAGTCCGAAAATTGGAGGTAAATGAGTCCTACAAATATTGCCACGAAACGCACACCTATGAGGAAGGAGGGTGGGTGTTTCTTGGCATAGTCAGGAGGAATCAGATGCCACCAATAATTCTCATACACGATCAGAGGGTCCTTAAGGAACCCTGTGATCGTGTATGAGACCTGGTGGCTTCTGATTCCTCCTGACTATGCCAAGACACAAGCTCCATTAATGTAGGTGGTGTTTCGTGGCAATGTTTGAGGACTCACTAACCTTCAAATTTCTTACTACATGACGGGGGTCCTTAATTAAGGGGGTACTATACTTTTGGTACATTGGAACGCCTTGATTCATCCAAAGTATGCCAGAAAACAAAACCAGAGGAACACAAATAATGGTGACCTGTTGCTTGGAATAGTTTGAAGAAGTAATTTGCTCGTGATTTATCAACACTACATCCTCCTCTTAATAGTTCTAATACGATACACACTAAGCTGAGAATATGCAGTTGTAACCCACATGATGCCAGCTGTTGGGTTGGCGGTGAAAAACACGTACTTTTTTTTTTTTTTATCAAGTTTTACCTACTGTCCACCTTTGTGTGTGAGGTAACAACATATACACCCCACATTATTGTTATCAGGCTACTATAGTGTAACAATAAATTGAAGCTGATTTACACCAAGGAATGAAATACAGTGTACCTATCATGGACAGTACACACACACACACACCACTTAAGTCTCCCGCAAACAAACCACTGTAACAGATCCTGTGGTGTGGTCTTTTGCTGGGTGTTGGTTAAGCACACACACACGCACACACACGCACACACATACACACACACACACATACACATACACACACACACATACACACACACACACACATACACACACACACATACACACACACATACAGTACCTTCACTCTGGCCTTTCATTTGTTGTTACTAATTACTGAAGGACTGTTATTTCTATTTGGTCCCGGATGTTACTTCTAAGAATACAACAAAACATTTGTTTTTTTACTTTATGTAAAAATAATACTGAAAGACATAACATTTGGTATTGTCATAGATGCTGTTATTATTATTATTACAATGTTGTTTCTACTACCACCACCACCATGCACTATTACTACATTTACTACTATTATTACTACTATTATTACTACTATTATTACTACTATTATTACTACTATTATTACTACTATTATTACTACTATTATTACTACTATTATTACTATTACTACTAACTCCGCTAACATGAAATTCAGTAGTCCTTCAATTTACCGACAAGAGTTTTTCCCCATAATTACTTAGTGTACTTTTAATGCAACTGTTGGAAGCTCGGCGTTTACCCATGCAGTGTTAATACAGTAATCAGTATTCTGTATTCTGCCCTGTATATATATTTATCCACTTAATTAAAGTAATGATTCATGTACTCTCATTTATACAGTAAAAGGAAAACATAACAACAGCAAAACTTACCCTTGTGTTGTAATATTATAATCCAGGAAGAGTTTGGTTTGGCGACTCAATTAAATCCGTATACTGTTATATCCCGTAGCACTGTAATATATATACACACACACAGTGAACGCCTGAGTGAGTGAGTGAGCGAGCGAGTGAGACATACACACACACAAACTCACAGTGGACGCCTGAGTGAGTAAGTGAGCGAGTGAGTAAGTGGGAGAGTTTTATTACACCGAGTCAACTGACGGACGCGAAGTGATCAAGAGCAAGGGAGTATATCACCCATACACGACTCGACGACAGAATGTAAACACCTTGCAAGACAACTGGACAGACTGACTACCTTACTACCAGTGCCAGACAGAACTGAGTGATCAACTGGACTGGCTAACTTACTCCCGGTGCCAGAAAGAACTGACTGATCAACTGGACTGGCTAACTAACTGACTGACTGACTTCCTTCCTTATTCCCGGTGCCGGAAAGAACTGATCAACTAGACCGGCTAACTGACTGACTGACTTCCTCCCGGTGCCAGAAAGAACTGACTGATTAACTGGACTGACTGACTGACTGACTTCCTTACTCCCGGTGCCAGAAAGAACTGACTGACTGCCTGCCTGCCTCCTCGGGACTACGACCACCACCTGACGTTAACACAGAGTAATAAACCTGTAGGGGACGCCGCCAGCTCTCTCATTGGTGGTGGTGGTGGTGGTGGGAAGGTTGGTTCTTGGTTTGTGTGCGCCTGCGCTGATCTTTCTTCCCTTCCCCTTTCCACGGACATCCCCGAGGACACACACACACATACACACACACACGTGAGTTACATTTACGCTTCTGCACACACACACACATATACACACATGCAAGACCGAGGATCAGACTACCAAAAAAAAAAATCGAGAGCCCATCACACACACACACACACACACACACACACACACACACACACACACACAGAGGCAAGGTCGATAACTACAGTATGTTGACAGACACGCCCATAACTTAACCTCATCTCCCTTCACCTCACCTCAACACTTTGTAAACTGGCAAATCAGACACACACACACACACACACACCAGCCTTCCTTCCTGCCTCATCATTCTTATAGAGTTATTTAGTATTATGGATATTAGCTGAAGGTAGTTATAGTCACGGTTGTAAATATAGTTAATCTACTATATGGTTATATATATATATATATATATTTTTTTTTTTTTTTTTTTTTTTTTTTATGATTATAGGTTGGAGTTATAATCGTTGGTATAGATACAGCTATGTCAAATATATAGACATCATTTATTTTTTATGGTTATTAGCTAAAGTTTGGGTCTGGGTTATAGATAGACTCGTAGTTATGCTGACTTTGGTGTTATCATTATATTTATTTGTATATTTATGTATTTATTTATGGTGGTTAGTTGAAATTATAATAAGTTCAGAATATATTTTGTGTCTCCATTTTTGTCTCACCTTCCCTTCATTCTCCTTCCTATAACAACATGGATTCTTGCCCAGTCTATGGCATTAAGGGGGGTGCGGGGGTAGGGGGCAGGCTTGGGGTGGGTGGGACGGGAAGGTGCGGGAATAGGGGGACAGGTTTGGGGGGGGGGGGTAGAAAGCCTGTCCCCTATTCCTGCACCACCCTAACCCCCCCTCTCCAAGCCTATCCCCTACTCCCGTACCCTTAAACCTCCCCAAGCCTATCCCCTACTCCCACACCCCCAAGCCTGTCCCCTTATTCCCTCACCCCCTTAATTCAGGACCCCGTGAACATTGTAGTTAGGAAATTGGAGGTAATTGTGTCCTTCAAATATTGCCACGAAACACTTATCTATATACAGTAGGGAAGGAGCTTGTTTCGTGGCATAGTCAGGAGGAATCAGAAGCCTCCAATTCTCATACACGATCAAAGGGTACTTAAAAATATTCTTCTAAGTCATAAAAAAGAAATGTTACTGCCTACATTTAATTTACTTACATAATTACTGCCTACATTTATTTTACTTACATAATTACTGCCTACATTTATTTTACTTACATAATTACTGCCTACATTTATTTTACTTACATAATTACTGCCTACATTTATTTTACTTACATAATTACTGCCTACATTTATTTTACTTACATCAAATAATTACCTCTTTCAAGCAAGTGCAGCTATAGAGGCTCATCTTACTGAACGTTAATGATAAGTGATGATAACTCCCACCTTACAGTTCCTTGTCACATATAGAAGGTTTTAAAATGAATAATGTGTTTACTAAGACTGATCTGTGAGAGAGAGAGAGAGAGAGAGAGAGAGAGAGAGAGAGAGAGAGAGAGAGTGAGTTAGTGGGACCTCAGCCTCATATTATTGGGAGTGAGCAAATTACTGTAAGGACTTCACAACCAAGGGAGGGAGAGAAAGGGAAGGAGTAATGAGAGAGAGGGAGTAGTATAGGCTAACATGGTCTCTTCTGTCTCCTTGTAATAGTGGTGTGTAATTATTTGTCATAAGATCAGCTCAGCCGCGTTTGACAGATGATGCGGTGAGTGAGAGTGAGAGGCTGGATGGTGAGTGAGTGAGAGGCTGGATGGTGAGTGAGTGAGTGAGAGGCTGGATGGTGAGTGAGTGAGTGAGAGGCTGGATGGTGAGTGAGTGAGTGAGAGGCTGGAGGGTGAGTGAGTGAGTGAAGTTGGATGGGGAGTGAATGAGGCTGGATAGTGAGTAGATGAGTGAGTGAGAGGCTGGATGGTGAGTGAGTGCCTGAATGAGTGAGTTAGTGAGGTCCATAGGATGGTGAGTGACGCATATGGTGTGTGTGTGTGTGTGTGTGTGTGTGTGTGTTGGGTCTTGCTTCACTACTGTATTGTATAGGTATAGTTGGCCTCATCACCAACCCCTTCACTCAAACCACGTGTACTCATTCACTCATTTCGTCAGATAGATTGATGGGTGGGTGGGTGGGATATTTTTACGTCGTATATACAGTATTATGACTGATGGTGGCTTTTTAACTACATACTCAATGGTGAGGGGAGGTGGCCGAGTGGTTAGTATTCCGGACTCGTAACCTATCGGTCGGGAGAACAAATCCTCTCGAAAAGGTGAGGACCTGAGAATATTTACTCTTCCGATTTGAGTTTGAGGCACTAACTATAAGGCCACAGAACGTCATAAAACAGCCTCACTGGTATTGTACCATTACAGCTGCAGTATTTGGGAATTACCCTCACTTTCCTCCCTCTGTGGCTGGGTACCAGTTCGGAAGTCGTGACGTGTGTGTAAAAGCAGTTGATCTGGCCACGGTAACGGACTTAATGAAGCCTATGTCCAGTGTCGGAACATAATATATATAAATAATTTAAGGGGAGTGACCCATTTCATTGGCTGTCTATCTGTCTGTCTTTCAATGTTATTTCTTGTTTCACTTTTCCAACCCTGTCCATGGATGATGATGATAATAATAATAATGATGATAATAATAATAATAATGATATTAATAACAAATAATGATATTAATAACAAATAATGATATTAATAACAAATAATGATATTAATAACAACGTCGCTGCATAAAATCATAAAGTTTGGCTACAGGAATCACTATAAAATTTAATGTTTTAGTCACCACTTGAGTATGTCTGTGGACTCGTTTTCTCTTTAGGGGAGATTTTCTTGTTGGTCTCTGATTCCTCCAAACTATACCACGAAACAAAAGATCCCTATTAGTACAGTACCATTGAGTGTGTGTGTTTCCTGATACAGTTAGGAGGACTCAGTAGCCTTCCAACTAGAGAATCTTTCCTTAATTAATTCTCGTCCAGTTTTAGGCGTGGGTTGACAGACACAAGTTTAGTATAGTTATCATAAGCTCAGGAATATTGCCAAATCATAATAGATTAGAAACATCTATAAATAGCCTGATGAATACTAAACGAGACCAAGCAAAATATGAGACGAGACAAACTATGTGTTAAAATTGGTTCACTCCACGGTGTGTCAGATGATTCGAAACGTTAACAACAAGACCGACCAGGCTGGATACTATAAGACTGTCATAGCCCGCTTTTTTTTTTATTTCTTTCCTGCCTGCCGTCACACATCTCTCGTATCACCTTTTTCTGGCGCTATATGACCGGATGTTGCTGCACCTAATGTCAATCAATCAATCATTCTGTCTAGTCCTAAAGTGGCTCTTAACTGTAGCCTGCTGTACACTCGTGATACATAATTTCTGACCAGAGTGTGAGGAGCAGAAAGTTTCGAATCGCCTGGTGTTGCTCATTTCCACACTCAGAGCACATACATATATAGAGACTGAGTTCGAATGCAGGGGATGTTTGTGTTTGTGTGGTGCCTGCCGTTCGTCTCTGGTCAGGGATATCGTATCACGAGTGTACTCTATATACCTCGATGCAACCACCCTCCTGCAGAGACCAGATCAAGTCCCGACACACCGTGAAAGTGTTATAGAGTTAATCCATCACTGTTGAGGAGAAAAGGTTGTGTTCGTAAATCTGAAGCAACTGAATAAATCCTCCAAACTTCCAAGAAACAGAAAATATAATTATTTTTGCTCTACTAGTTCTGTTTCCTGGCATACTTTGGAGGAATCAAGGCACTCCAATGACCTAAAAGTGAATTATTACCCTCTTAAATGTGAAGAAGTGTTGTGGCGTCAATACGATACACTATTGTACTTCTTTGGGCCATATGGACGGAAAGTAATGGCCCTAATGTGTACAGTCACGGTCAATAGTCTTGTATCGGGTGTAAGACAGTGAGAAGCCGTGAAAGTGAATCTTAAAATTATGAACCAATACGACACGCAAAAATAGTTATTGTTTCGAACCATTATCCGAGGCCGTTTCATTGAGAGGTGTTGTAGGACTATTATTGATCGTGACTGTACAAGGTGGTCAAGATGGTTGGTACGATATATTTCTTGTAGTGTTAAAGGTAAATGAGTCCTTCAAATATCGTCACGAAACACCACCCTTATAGAACAAGTTTGTTTCGTGGCATAGTCAGGAGAAATTAAAAGCCTCCCAACTCACATTAAGAACAATAGGTTTTATATTTTCCTTGAAGGACAATAGGGTTGGTTCAGGAGGCTACCCACAACTTATGCTGAGACCTCGTCCTTGATCTAAATTTGGTAGAGGGACGAAATTTCAAACAATTCACAAACACACATTGCTTTTTTAGTTACTGCTCCTCTTCCTGACAACAAAAGTCTGTCTTCTCCTGTGCTGGTAGGATGAACAATGTTATAAGTATAGAAGGCTTTGTGCACCCGACCTCTGAACACTAATTACTGTACTATAATTATAGGGACAGTATTCATAAATCATCAGAGAGTACACATTTATTTGTACTATTCCATCCTGTCCAAGTGAAGTGCGTTGTGAAGGCTGAGTCACCCGTGCCACACATAAAAGCTACATGTGTACACTCGTGATACATAATTTCTGACCAGAGTGTGAGGAGGAGAAAGCTTCGAATCGCCTGGTATTGCTCATTTCCCCACACACAATGCAGGGTATGTGTGTGTGTGTGTGTGGTGCCTGACGTTCCTCCTTTTCCCTCCCTCCTATATAACCCAAAATATTATGATACAGTACTTTACATACCTACCTTCTTACTCACTGATTACCTGGTTGGCTGCCTGGCATGTGTGGTCGTCAATCTATTTTCACCATCACTTGTTCACTATAATTTAATGAAGTCTACTCTCCCTTCCCCTGACTCCAACCACACCACAGCTGTCGTCACTAAAGCTACTCCAACCATGGTGAAGGTCGTGGTGATGGGGGGAGGGGGGGGGAAGAGATTTTATTATGTTTTGTTTGTCTGTCTGTTTGATTATGCTTCTGTTTCTCAGTCCTTGTTGTTGTCGCTTGCTCTGTGTCTGTCTCTGTTTCTATCATATGATCTGCTGTTCCTAGTAACTCTTATTATCTTAACCATGTGTTTTGTATTATGTAAAATACGTAAAATAAACTGGACACATACATGAACTGGAAGGGATGTGACTAAACCAGGAGCTGCCAAAAAACTAGGTCAACACACCATCCATCTGTAACTTCCTAAATGTTTATGTGTCTTTAGTTTCTTTTAATCATTTTCTTTAGTCATACACACATTCCCAGAACAACAGTCAACCAATTAAGTTTTCATATAGACTCAGGAAACACGAGCCAAAGCTGATATTATACCCTTTCCTGCCTAGACACTGCATACATGGGCGGTATGCAAGAATATCCGTGTTGTTGTTGATGATATAGTACCAATACGATGGCTCTATTATTTGTCTATGTAGCCATCATACCTGTACCACACCATCATCATCACCAGTATTATTATTATTATTATTTATTTGTTTATTTATTCATACATTCATTCATTCATGTATTTACTTATTTTTATTTATTTATACATTCATTCATTCATGTATTTTCTTTTTTTTCTTTTTTTATTTATTCATTTATTTATTTATTTTTTATTTGCATAATTATGTCGTAGGGTATAAACAAGTACAGTAGTGGGCAGTGAACCGAGTCTATACAGTAAACAGAACAGTAGCTTCCACCACACCTTTACCTTCCTTTC